>JBBGZY010003940.1:0-20703 GCA_037952925.1 Lithobates clamitans | reverse complement strand
AACTGTAATGGCTGCTCCATTCATCGGTATAATCTAAGTCTCTCCTCTCTTCTCTTCCAGAAAACAACATCCGATGTTTATAAACATAAAGAGAGAGAAGTATAAACATTGTATCATTTCCTTCATTACAGGGAAGGGACCGGGCCTGTATCTGACATTCCACAAGTTATATTCTCTATTTTCTGCTACAAAAGGACTTAAGAACCTCAAACATTAAATATATATATTTTAGCAGAGACCCCGGAGAATGAAATGGTGATTGTTGTGATATTTTATATCACGCGGTATTTTCGCAGCGCTCTCTCAAATACAATTTTTCTGGAGAAAATACACTTCAGAAGAAAACAGAGACGGTGAAGTTAGTCCCAATTTTCTTCCAATAATGTGAATGATGATATTACACCGAAAACCGCACCGCTCTAATGACCCCCCCCAGTCTTAGTCCAGAGGGTTCAATATGGAGTTGGCTCCTCCCCTTTACAGATATAACAGCTTCACCTCCTCTGGGAAGGCCGTCCACAAGGTTTAGGAGGGTGTCTATGGGAATGTTTGACCATTCTTCCAGAAGAGCATTTGTGAGGTCAGGCACTGATGTTGGATGAGAAGGCCTGGCTCGCAGTCTCCACTCTAATTCATCCCAAAGGTGTTCTATCAGGTTGAGGTCAGGACTCTGTGCAGGCCAGTCATGTTTCTCCAGGGGGATTATGGTGTGTGGGGGAGGGGGATTATGGTGTGGGGTGGAGGGGGGGTTATGGTGTGGGGGAGGGGGATTATGGTGTCGGGGGGGGGTGGAGGGAGGATTATGGTGTGGGGGGGAGGGGGGATTATGGTGTGGGGGGGTTGTTTTTCGGGGGTTGGACTTGGCCCCTTAGTTCCAGTGAAGGGAACTCCTAAGGCATTTCAGGACATTTTTGGACAATTTCATGCTCCCAACTTTGTGGGAGGAGTTTGGGGACGGCCCCTTCCTGTTCCAACATGACTGCCCACCAGTGCACAAAGCAAGGTCCATAAAGACATGGATGGGGGAGTTTGGGGTGGAGGAACTTGACTGGCCTGCACAGAGTCCTGACCTCAACCCGATAGAACACCTTTGGGATAAATTAGAGTGGAGAATGTGAGTCAGGCCTTCTCATCCAACATCAGTGCTTGACCTCACAAATACTCTTCTGGAAGAATGGTCAAACATTCCCATAGACACCCTCCTAAACCTTGTGGACGGCCTTCCCAGAAGAGTTGGAGCTGTTATAGCTGTAAAGGGGAGGAGCCAACTCAATATTGAACCCTCCGGACTAGGGCTCTAGGCACACTGGAGTTTAAAAAGCTTTTTCTGGACGCCAGCGTGCTGACAGAAAACATTGGTTGAAAAATGCGCTTTTAGCAGCGTTTTGTTACTCGCGTTTATGGGCATTTTTGATAATACACTCCAAAAAATCCCACAATGCATTGCAAAAATAGAACGCCGAACGCTAATCAATGCGTGTTTATCGGCGTTTGGCTATTTTTAGCGTTTGTTGTGGTCAGAAAAACGGCACTTTGAGTGCGATTTTATGGTGTACAGAGAACAGCTGATAAAAGCTACAGAAGGTCGGTGTGTACAGATACATAGGACAACATAGAGGGGAGATTATCCGCCCAAATTACAGAAAATGTCCGTTTTATGAGCTCCGGGGGGGACTGCGACCCCAATAAAGATCGTGTGTGTGTAAAGGCAGGCGTCCCAATACTTCTGGTACTGTGGTGTATGTATAGAGGAGGACGTATATAGTGTGTGTGTATATATATATATATATATATATATATATATATATAGATAGATAGGCAGGCGTCCCAATACTTCTGGTACTGTGGTGTATGTATAGAGGAGGAAGTATATAGTGTGTGTATATATATAAATAAAGGCAGGTGTCCCAATACTTCTGGTACTATAGTGTATGTATAGAGGAGGACGTATATAGTGTATATATATATATATAAATAAAGGCAGGCGTCCCAATACTTCTGGTACTATAGTGTATGTATAGAGGAGGACGTATATAGTGTGTGTGTATATATATATAGATAGGCAGGCGTCCCAATACTTCTGGTACTATGGTGTATGTATAGAGGAGGACGTATATAGTGTGTGTATATATATATAAATAAAGGCAGGTGTCCCAATACTTCTGGTACTATAGTGTATGTATAGAGGAGGACGTATATAGTGTATATATATATATATAAATAAAGGCAGGCGTCCCAATACTTCTGGTACTATAGTGTATGTATAGAGGAGGACGTATATAGTGTGTGTGTATATATATATATATATATATATATATATATATATATATATATATATATATATAGATAGATAGGCAGGCGTCCCAATACTTCTGGTACTGTGGTGTATGTATAGAGGAGGAAGTATATAGTGTGTGTATATATATAAATAAAGGCAGGTTCCCAATACTTCTGGTACTATAGTGTATGTATAGAGGAGGACGTATATAGTGTATATATATATATATAAATAAAGGCAGGCGTCCCAATACTTCTGGTACTATAGTGTATGTATAGAGGAGGACGTATATAGTGTGTGTGTATATATATATAGATAGGCAGGCGTCCCAATACTTCTGGTACTATGGTGTATGTATAGAGGAGGACGTATATAGTGTGTGTGTATATATATATAGATAGGCAGGCGTCCCAATACTTCTGGTACTATGGTGTATGTATAGAGGAGGACGTATATAGTGTGTGTGTATATATATATAAATAAAGGCAGGCGTCCCAATACTTTTGGTACTCTGGAGCATATCACAGAGCCCAGACACAACCCTCCCCCATGGCTCTCTATGTAATCCTCTGATATCTCAGCCTCCATGAATTGTTCTGGGTGGAGATAAGAGAGAAGGAAGAGGAGGAGCAGAGAGACTGCCAGAGAGACAGCCTGGAGGGGTGAGTAACGGGACCGCAATGAGACAGCAAAATATATATATATATATACAGGGAGAGAGAGAGAGACTGCTGTGTGTGTGATAGGAGAGAGTATGTGATAGAGAGAGAGAGAGACACCGAGAGAGAGAGACAGAGAGACTGCTGTGTGTGTGATTGGGGGGGGGAGAGAGAGACTGCTGTGTGTGTGAGAGAGAGAGAGAGACTGCTGTGTGTGTGAGAGAGAGAGAGAGACTGCTGTGTGTGTGATGGGGGGGGGAGAGAGAGACTGCTGTGTGTGTGAGAGAGAGAGAGAGACTGCTGTGTGTGTGATGGGGGGGAGAGAGAGAGACTGCTGTGTGTGTGATGGGAGAGAGAGAGAGACTGCTGTGTGTGTGAGAGAGAGAGAGAGACTGCTGTGTGTGTGAGAGAGAGAGAGAGACTGCTGTGTGTGTGATGGGGGGGGAGAGAGAGACTGCTGTGTGTGTGAGAGAGAGAGAGAGACTGCTGTGTGTGTGATGGGGGGAGAGAGAGAGACTGCTGTGTGTGTGATGGGGGGGGGAGAGAGAGACTGCTGTGTGTGTGAGAGAGAGAGAGAGACTGCTGTGTGTGTGATGGGGGGGAGAGAGAGAGACTGCTGTGTGTGTGATGGGGGGGAGAGAGAGAGACTGCTGTGTGTGTGATGGGGGGGAGAGAGAGAGACTGCTGTGTGTGTGATGGGGGGAGAGAGAGAGACTGCTGTGTGTGTGATGGGGGGAGAGAGAGAGACTGCTGTGTGTGTGATGGGGGGGAGAGAGAGAGACTGCTGTGTGTGTGATGGGGGGGAGAGAGAGAGACTGCTGTGTGTGTGATGGGGGGAGAGAGAGAGACTGCTGTGTGTGTGTGATGGGGGGAGAGAGAGAGAGAGAGAGACTGCTGTGTGTGTGATGGGGGAGAGAGAGACTGCTGTGTGTGTGATGGGGGGGAGAGAGAGAGACTGCTGTGTGTGTGATGGGGGGAGAGAGAGACTGCTGTGTGTGTGATGGGGGGAGAGAGAGAGACTGCTGTGTGTGTGATGGGGGGAGAGAGACTGCTGTGTGTGTGATGGGGGGAGAGAGACTGCTGTGTGTGTGATGGGGGGGAGAGAGAGACTGCTGTGTGTGTGATGGGGGGGAGAGAGAGACTGCTGTGTGTGTGATTGGGGGGGGGAGAGAGAGACTGCTGTGTGTGTGATGGGGGAGAGAGAGAGACTGCTGTGTGTGTGAGAGAGAGAGAGAGAGACTGCTGTGTGTGTGATGGGGGGGAGAGAGAGACTGCTGTGTGTGTGATGGGGGGGGAGAGAGAGAGACTGCTGTGTGTGTGAGAGAGAGAGAGAGAGACTGCTGTGTGTGTGATGGGGGGGAGAGAGAGAGACTGCTGTGTGTGTGATGGGGGGGAGAGAGAGAGACTGCTGTGTGTGTGATGGGGGGAGAGAGAGAGACTGCTGTGTGTGTGATGGGGGGGGGAGAGAGAGACTGCTGTGTGTGTGATGGGGGGGAGAGAGAGACTGCTGTGTGTGTGAGAGAGAGAGAGAGACTGCTGTGTGTGTGATGGGGGGGGGAGAGAGAGACTGCTGTGTGTGTGATGGGGGGAGAGAGACTGCTGTGTGTGTGATGGGGGGGAGAGAGAGAGACTGCTGTGTGTGTGATTGGGGGGGGGAGAGAGAGACTGCTGTGTGTGTGATGGGGGAGAGAGAGAGACTGCTGTGTGTGTGAGAGAGAGAGACTGCTGTGTGTGTGATTGGGGGGGAAGAGAGAGACTGCTGTGTGTGTGATGGGGGAGAGAGAGAGACTGCTGTGTGTGTGAGAGAGAGAGACTGCTGTGTGTGTGATGGGGGGGAGAGAGAGAGACTGCTGTGTGTGTGATGGGGGGAGAGAGACTGCTGTGTGTGTGATGGGGGGGAGAGAGAGACTGCTGTGTGTGTGATTGGGGGGGGGGGGGAGAGAGACTGCTGTGTGTGTGATGGGGGAGAGAGAGAGACTGCTGTGTGTGTGATGGGGGGAGAGAGAGAGACTGCTGTGTGTGTGTGTGAGAGAGAGAGAGACTGCTGTGTGTGTGATTGGGGGGGGGAGAGAGAGACTGCTGTGTGTGTGAGAGAGAGAGACTGCTGTGTGTGTGATGGGGGAGAGAGAGAGACTGCTGTGTGTGTGAGAGAGAGAGACTGCTGTGTGTGTGATGGGGGGAGAGAGAGAGAGACTGCTGTGTGTGTGATGGGGGGGGAGAGAGAGAGACTGCTGTGTGTGTGATGGGGGGGGGGGAGAGAGAGACTGCTGTGTGTGTGAGAGAGAGAGACAGAGAGAGAGAGACCGAGAGAGAGAGAGACTGCTGTGTGTGTGATAGAGAGAGAGACTGCTGTGTGTGTGATAGAGAGAGAGACTGCTGTGTGTGTGATAGTGAGAGAGACTGCTGTGTGTGTGATAGAGAGAGAGAGACTGTTGTGTGTGTGATGGGGGGGGGAGAGAGACTGCTGTGTGTGTGATAGAGAGAGAGAGACTGCTGTGTGTGTGATGGGGGGGGGAGAGAGACTGCTGTGTGTGTGATAGAGAGAGAGACTGCTGTGTGTGTGATGGGGGGAGAGAGAGAGACTGCTGTGTGTGTGATGGGGGGGGGGAGAGAGACTGCTGTGTGTGTGATAGAGAGAGAGAGACTGCTGTGTGTGTGATGGGGGGGAGAGAGAGAGACTGCTGTGTGTGTGATGGGGGGGGAGAGAGAGAGACTGCTGTGTGTGTGATAGGGGGAGAGAGAGAGACTGCTGTGTGTGTGATGGGGGGGAGAGAGAGAGACTGCTGTGTGTGTGATAGAGGGAGAGACTGCTGTGTGTGTGATGGGGGGAGAGAGAGAGACTGGTGTGTGTGAGAGAGAGAGACTGCTGTGTGTGTGATGGGGGGGAGAGAGACTGCTGTGTGTGTGATGGGGAGAGAGAGAGAGAGACTGCTGTGTGTGATGGGGGGAGAGAGAGACTGCTGTGTGTGTGATGGGGGGGAGAGAGAGACTGCTGTGTGTGTGATGGGGGGAGAGAGACTGCTGTGTGTGTGATGGGGGGGGGAGAGAGACTGCTGTGTGTGTGATGGGGGGGGGAGAGAGACTGCTGTGTGTGTGATGGGGGAGAGAGAGAGACTGCTGTGTGTGTGATGGGGGGAGAGAGAGAGACTGCTGTGTGTGTGTGATGGGGGGAGAGAGAGAGACTGCTGTGTGTGTGATGGGGGGGGGGGGAGAGAGAGAGACTGCTGTGTGTGTGTGATGGGGGGAGAGAGAGAGACTGCTGTGTGTGTGATGGGGGAGAGAGAGAGACTGCTGTGTGTGTGATGGGGGAGAGAGAGAGAGACTGCTGTGTGTGTGATGGGGGGGAGAGAGAGAGACTGCTGTGTGTGTGTGATGGGGGGAGAGAGAGAGACTGCTGTGTGTGTGATGGGGGAGAGAGAGAGACTGCTGTGTGTGTGATGGGGGGAGAGAGAGAGAGACTGCTGTGTGTGTGTGATGGGGGGGAGAGAGAGAGACTGCTGTGTGTGTGATGGGGGGAGAGAGAGAGACTGCTGTGTGTGTGATGGGGGGAGAGAGAGACTGCTGTGTGTGTGTGATGGGGGAGAGAGAGAGACTGCTGTGTGTGTGTGATGGGGGGAGAGAGAGAGACTGCTGTGTGTGTGATGGGGGAGAGAGAGAGACTGCTGTGTGTGTGATGGGGGGGAGAGAGAGAGAGACTGCTGTGTGTGTGATGGGGGGAGAGAGAGAGACTGCTGTGTGTGTGATGGGGGGGGGAGAGAGAGAGACTGCTGTGTGTGTGATGGGGGGGGGGGAGAGAGAGAGACTGCTGTGTGTGTGATGGGGGAGAGAGAGAGACTGCTGTGTGTGTGATGGGGGAGAGAGAGAGACTGCTGTGTGTGTGATGGGGGGGAGAGAGAGACTGCTGTGTGTGTGATAGGGGGAGAGAGAGAGAGACTGCTGTGTGTGTGATGGGGGGAGAGAGAGAGAGACTGCTGTGTGTGTGATGGGGGGAGAGAGAGAGAGACTGCTGTGTGTGTGATGGGGGGAGAGAGAGAGACTGCTGTGTGTGTGTGATGGGGGGAGAGAGAGAGACTGCTGTGTGTGATGGGGGAGAGAGAGAGACTGCTGTGTGTGTGATAGAGAGAGAGAGACTGCTGTGTGTGTGATGGGGGAGAGAGAGAGAGACTGCTGTGTGTGTGATGGGGGGGGGGGGGGAGAGAGAGACTGCTGTGTGTGTGATGGGGGGGGAGAGAGAGACTGCTGTGTGTGTGATGGGGAGAGAGAGAGAGACTGCTGTGTGTGTGATGGGGGGGAGAGAGAGAGACTGCTGTGTGTGTGATGGGGGGGAGAGAGAGACTGCTGTGTGTGTGATGGGGGGAGAGAGAGACTGCTGTGTGTGTGATGGGGGGGGGGGGGGGAGAGAGAGACTGCTGTGTGTGTGATGGGGGAGAGAGAGAGAGACTGCTGTGTGTGTGATGGGGGGGGGAGAGAGAGACTGCTGTGTGTGTGATGGGGGGGGGGAGAGAGAGACTGCTGTGTGTGTGATGGGGAGAGAGAGAGAGACTGCTGTGTGTGATGGGGGGGAGAGAGAGACTGCTGTGTGTGTGATGGGGGGAGAGAGAGAGACTGCTGTGTGTGTGATGGGGGGGGGGGGAGAGAGAGAGACTGCTGTGTGTGTGATGGGGGGGAGAGAGAGACTGCTGTGTGTGTGATGGGGGGGGAGAGAGAGACTGCTGTGTGTGTGATGGGGAGAGAGAGAGAGACTGCTGTGTGTGTGATGGGGGGGAGAGAGAGACTGCTGTGTGTGTGATGGGGGGGAGAGAGAGACTGCTGTGTGTGTGATGGGGGGGAGAGAGAGACTGCTGTGTGTGTGATGGGGGGGGGGGAGAGAGAGACTGCTGTGTGTGTGATGGGGGAGAGAGAGAGAGACTGCTGTGTGTGTGATGGGGGGGGGAGAGAGAGACTGCTGTGTGTGTGATGGGGGGGGGGAGAGAGAGACTGCTGTGTGTGTGATGGGGAGAGAGAGAGAGACTGCTGTGTGTGATGGGGGGGAGAGAGAGACTGCTGTGTGTGTGATGGGGGGGAGAGAGAGACTGCTGTGTGTGTGATGGGGGGGAGAGAGAGACTGCTGTGTGTGTGATGGGGGGGGGGGGAGAGAGAGAGACTGCTGTGTGTGTGATGGGGGGAGAGAGAGAGACTGCTGTGTGTGTGATGGGGGGAGAGAGAGAGACTGCTGTGTGTGATGGGGGGGGGGGAGACTGTTGTGTGTTATAGGAGAGAGTGACTGCCTTGTGATAGGACAGTTGGGGTGTAGACGCTCCTCGGGGGCGGGGTCATAACAATTATGTGCACTTTTATTAGGCAAGTTGTATTTTTGGGGTCACTACCGAGATCTCAGGAATCCAAAATGGTAATCGACCTGAATATGGAAAGAAAAAAAGTGAGGATTTGGCTTTTTTGAATATTGATGTGTTTGGAATTATTGGGGGGATTATTAGTCGCCCTTTTTTTGTTTATTGTGTAAAAACCCGCAGAGGTGATCAAATCCCACCAAAAGAAATCTCTATTTGTGGGAAATAAAGGACATCAATATTATTTGGGTACAATGTCACACGACCGCGCAATTGTCAGTCAAAGTAACGCAGTGCCGTATAGCAAAAAATGGCCTGGTCATGAGGGGTAAATCTTCCGGAGCGGCTAATATAATGTTTTTTCGCCTTCTAATTCCGCACACCTTAATATAAGGTGTTGTCTCAGGCCACACCCTCCCTCATTACACGTCACCTGATCTGCTTCCGTCCAATCAGCATTCATGTTTTATCCAACTTGGAGTCGGACAATACAGATAGAAATGATGTTTGTGGTAAAGATCCCGACTTGTCCAATCATTGTACACAGTGTGTGTGTCTGTATATATATATCTCTGTCTGTATATATATATATAATGTGTGTGTGTGTGTCTGTATATGTGTATATATGTGTGTGTGTGTATATATATCTATATATCTCTGTCTGTCTGTCTGTATATGTGTATATATAGGTGTGTGTGTGTGTATATATATATATATGTCTGTCTGTGTCTGTATGTATATAATGTGTGTGTGTGTGTCTGTATATGTGTATATATGGGTGTGTGTATATATATAATATGTGTCTGTCTGTCTGTGATGTTTGTTTTGATCTCTCAGATTTGTGTTTTTTGTTATTTTGTTTCTTTTTCTGATTATTTTGATGAAACAAGAAAAAGAAACACTTTCCAATCCTTCCCTGAAAATGTTTCCTTTTCTTTCTAGGAAGTTTCTTTTCCTCCGGAGCTATAAAACTCCGATGATTGATTTGCATGACATTGCTGTGTTCATCCTGTATATAGTGCTTGGAAAAAGTATTCACACCCCTTGAAATTTTCCACATTTGTCATGTTACAACCAAAAATGTATTTTATTGGGATTTTATGTGATAGACCAACACAAAGTGTCACATAATTGTGAAGTGGAAGGAAAATGATAAATAATACAAATAAATATGTGAAAAGTGTGGGGGGGGGCATTTGTATTCAGTGCCCTTTACTCTGATAACTAAAATCTAGTGGAACTAATTGCCTTCAGAAGTCACCTAATTAGTAAATAGAGTCCACCTGTGTGTCATTTAATCTCATTATGACTACAGCTGTTCTGTGAAGCCCTCAGAGGTTTGTTAGAGAACCTTAGTGAACAAACAGCATCATGTTGGCCAAGGAACATACCAGACAGGTCAGGGATAAAGTTGTGGAGAAGTATAAAGCAGGGTTAGGTTATAAAACAATCTCCCAAGCTTTGAACATCTCACGGAGCTCTGTTCAATCCATCATCGGAAAATGGAAAGAGTATGGCACAACTGCAAACCTACCAAGACATGGCCGTCCACCTAAACTGACCGGCCGGGCAAGGAGAGCATTCATCAGAGAAGAGCCAAGAGGTCCATGGTAACTCTGGAGGAGCTGCAGAGATCCACAGCTCAGGTGGGAGAATCTGTCCACAGGACAACTATTAGTCGTGTTCTCCACAAATCTGCCCTTTATGGAAGAGTGACAAGAAGAAAGACATTGGAGAAAGAAAGTCATAAGAAGTCCTGTTTGTAGTTTGTGAGAAGCCATGTGGAGGACACAGCAAACATGTGGAAGAAGGTGATCTGGTCAGATGAGACCAAAATTCAACTTTATGGCCTAAAAGTAAAACGCTATGTGTGGGGAAAACTAACACTGCACATCACCCTGAACACACCATCCCCACCGTGAAACATGGTGGTGGCAGCATCATGTGGTGGGGATGGTTTTCTTCAGCAGGGACAGGGAAGCTGGTCAGAGTTGATGGGAAGATGAATGGAGACAAATACAGGACAATCTTAGAAGAAAACCTGTTAGAGTCTACAAAAGACTTGAGACTGGGGGGAGGTCCACCTTCCAGCAGGACAACGACCCGAAACATCCAGCCAGAGCTACAATGGAATGGTTTACATCAAAGCATATTCATGTGTTAGAATGGCCCAGTCACAGTCCAGACCTAAATCCCATTGAGAATCTGTGGCAAGACTTGAAAATTGCTGTTCACAGACGCTCTCCATCCAATCTGACAGAGCTTGAGATATTTTACAAAGAAGAATGGGCAGAAATGTCCTCTCTAGATGTGCAAAGCTGGTAGAGACATCCCCAAAAAGACTTGTAGAGAAAGGGGGTTCTACAAAGTATTGACTCCGGGGGGCGCCATACAAATGCCCCCCCCCCACACTTTTCACATATTTATTTGTATCATTTATCATTTTCCTTCCACTTCACAATTATGTGACACTTTGTGTTGGTCTATCACATAAAATCCCAATAAAATACATTTATGTACAAAATGTGGGTAATGTCAGGGGGTATGAATACTTTTTCCAGGCACGGTGTAAAGTGCGCAGTCAGCAGTCTTCTCTCTCTGTTTTGTACAGGAATCTCCGGGAATCTTTCACTTCCTTCCTCTCCTCTGAGATCAGCGCGGCGGAGGGGCGGTCAGCACTGAACTCTCGGAGAGTGATGCGGGGGATGGGGATGACACGGGGAGGAAAGTGACCGGGGACGAGGGACGCGATTCGTGGTGACGTCACATGGAAGGCTGACAAAACCTGCGACAGACGCATTCAAGATGGCTGCCAAGGACTATGACCATCTCTTCAAACTGCTTCTGATTGGAGACTCTGGTAAGTGCAGCGAGAACAGTCCGAGGTGTGTTCCCCCTTTACAAACACCGGGGACCCCTGTGCAGGACTCCAGGACCCCTCAGGTGGGGACCCAACATCTCTGCGAGTTCAGGATTTCCTGTCCCGAGGAAACTCGGATCTGCTGTCACCGACCGCCTGGAAATGCCACTCGCCTGGCTTCATGGACAGAACATTATCAACTGCTGAAAGTGGGATCAGTCAGTACCCCACACTGCCAGACCCCGCACAGCCTGGGGCCCCTCACAACTCTTCCTTGCAGCCTGGGACCCCTAACTATTGTTCCTTGCAGCCTGGGGTCCCTCACAACTCTTCCTTGCAGCCTGGGACCCCTCACTATTGTTCCTTGCAGCCTGGGACCCCTAACTATTGTTCCTTGCAGCCTGGGGTCCCTAACTATAGTTCCTTGCAGCCTGGGACCCCTAACTATTGTTCCTTGCAGCCCGGGACCCCTAACTATTGTTCCTTGCAGCCTGGGACCCCTAACTATAGTTCCTTGCAGCCCGGGACCCCTAACTATTGTTCCTTGCAGCCTGGGGCCCCTAACTATAGTTCCTTGCAGCCGGGGACCCCTAACTATTCTTTGCAGCCTGGGACCCCTAACTATTGTTCCTTGCAGCCTGGGGCCCCTAACTATTGTTCTTTGCAGCCTGGGGCCCCTAACTATAGTTCCTTGCAGCCTGGGACCCCTAACTATTCTTTGCAGCCTGGGGCCCCTCACTATTGTTCCTTGCAGCCCTGGGGCCCCTAACTATAGTTCCTTGCAGCCTGGGGCCCCTAACTATTGTTCCTTGCAGCCTGGGACCCCTAACTATTGTTCCTTGCAGCCTGGGACCCCTAACTATTGTTCCTTGCAGCCTGGGACCCCTAACTATTGTTCCTTGCAGCCTGGGACCCCTAACTATTGTTCCTTGCAGCCTGGGGCCCCTAACTATAGTTCCTTGCAGCCTGGGACCCCTAACTATTCTTTGCAGCCTGGGGCCCCTCACTATTGTTCCTTGCAGCCGGGGGCCCCTAACTATAGTTCCTTGCAGCCTGGGGCCCCTAACTATAGTTCCTTGCAGCCTGGGACCCCTCACTATTGTTCCTTGCAGCCTGGGACCCCTAACTATTGTTCTTTGCAGCCTGGGACCCCTCACAACTCTTCCTTGCAGCCTGGGACCCCTAACTATTGTTCCTTGCAGCCTGGGACCCCTAACTATTGTTCCTTGCAGCCTGGGGCCCCTAACTATAGTTCCTTGCAGCCTGTGACCCCTTACTATTGTTCCTTGCAGCCTGGGACCCCTCACTATTGTTCTTTGCAGCCTGGGACCCCTAACTATTGTTCCTTGCAGCCTGTGACCCCTAACTATTGTTCCTTGCAGCCTGGGGCCCCTAACTATTGTTCCTTGCAGCCTGGGGCCCCTAACTATAGTTCCTTGCAGCCCGGGACCCCTAATTATAGTTCCTTGCAGCCTGGGGCCCCTAACTATTGTTCCTTGCAGCCTGGGGCCCCTAACTATAGTTCCTTGCAGCCCGGGACCCCTAACTATAGTTCCTTGCAGCCTGTGACCCCTAACTATTGTTCTTTGCAGCCTGTGACCCCTAACTATTGTTCTTTGCAGCCTGGGACCCCTAACTATAGTTCCTTGCAGCCTGGGACCCCTAACTATTCTTTGCAGCCTGGGACCCCTAACTATTGTTCTTTGCAGCCTGGGACCCCTAACTATTGTTCCTTGCAGCCTGGGGCCCCTAGCTATTGTTCCTTGCAGCCTGGGACCCCTAACTATTGTTCCTTGCAGCCTGGGGCCCCTAGCTATTGTTCCTTGCAGCCTGGGGCCCCTAACTATTGTTCCTTGCAGCCTGGGGCCCCTAACTATAGTTCCTTGCAGCCTGGGACCCCTAACTATTGTTCCTTGCAGCCTGGGGCCCCTAACTATTGTTCCTTGCAGCCTGGGGCCCCTAACTATTGTTCCTTGCAGCCTGGGGCCCCTAACTATTGTTCCTTGCAGCCTGGGACCCCTCACTATTGTTCTTTGCAGCCTGGGACCCCTAACTATAGTTCCTTGCAGCCTGGGGCCCCTAACTATTGTTCTTTGCAGCCTGTGACCCCTAACTATAGTTCCTTGCAGCCTGGGACCCCTAACTATTGTTCCTTGCAGCCTGGGGCCCCTAACTATTGTTCTTTGCAGCCTGGGACCCCTAACTATTGTTCCTTGCAGCCTGGGGCCCCTAACTATAGTTCCTTGCAGCCTGGGGCCCCCTAACTATTCTTTGCAGCCTGGGGCCCCTCACTATAGTTCCTTGCAGCCTGGGGCCCCTCACTATAGTTCCTTGCAGCCTGGGGCCCCTAACTATAGTTCCTTGCAGCCTGGGGCCCCCTAACTATTCTTTGCAGCCTGGGGCCCCTCACTATAGTTCCTTGCAGCCTGTGACCCCTAACTATTGTTCCTTGCAGCCTGGGACCCCTCACTATTGTTCCTTGCAGCCTGGGGCCCCTCACTATAGTTCCTTGCAGCCTGTGACCCCTAACTATTGTTCCTTGCAGCCTGGGACCCCTCACTATAGTTCCTTGCAGCCCGGGACCCCTAATTATAGTTCTTTGCAGCCTGGGCCCCCTAACTATTCTTTGCAGCCTGGGGCCCCTCACTATAGTTCCTTGCAGCCTGGGACCCCTAACTATTGTTCTTTGCAGCCTGGGACCCCTCACTATTGTTCCTTGCAGCCTGGGGCCCCTAACTATTGTTCCTTGCAGCCTGGGGCCCCTCAGTATTGTTCTTTGCAGCCTGGGACCCCTAACTATTGTTCCTTGCAGCCTGGGGCCCCTAACTATTGTTCCTTGCAGCCTGGGACCCCTAACTATTGTTCCTTGCAGCCCGGGACCCCTAACTATTGTTCCTTGCAGCCTGGGACCCCTAACTATTGTTCCTTGCAGCCTGGTACCCCTAACTATTGTTCCTTGCAGCCTGGGACCCCTAACTATAGTTCCTTGCAGCCTGGGACCCCTAACTATTGTTCCTTGCAGCCTGGGACCCCTAACTATTGTTCTTTGCAGCCTGGGACCCCTAACTATTGTTCCTTGCAGCCTGGGACCCCTAACTATTGTTCCTTGCAGCCTGGGACCCCTAACTATTGTTCCTTGCAGCCTGGGACCCCTAACTATTGTTCCTTGCAGCCTGGGACCCCTAACTATTGTTCCTTGCAGCCTGGGACCCCTAACTATTGTTCCTTGCAGCCTGGGACCCCTAACTATTGTTCTTTGCAGCCTGGGACCCCTAACTATTGTTCCTTGCAGCCTGGGGCCCCTAACTATTGTTCCTTGCAGCCTGGGACCCCTAACTATTGTTCCTTGCAGCCTGGGGCCCCTAACTATTGTTCCTTGCAGCCTGGGGCCCCTAACTATTCTTTGCAGCCTGGGGCCCCTCACTATAGTTCCTTGCAGCCTGTGACCCCTAACTATTGTTCCTTGCAGCCTGGGGCCCCTAACTATTGTTCCTTGCAGCCCGGGACCCCTAACTATTGTTCCTTGCAGCCTGGGACCCCTCACTATTGTTCCTTGCAGCCTGGGGCCCCTCACAACTCTTCCTTGCAGCCTGGGACCCCTAACTATTGTTCCTTGCAGCCTGGGGCCCCTAACTATTGTTCCTTGCAGCCTGGGGCCCCTAACTATTGTTCCTTGCAGCCCGGGACCCCTAACTATTGTTCCTTGCAGCCCGGGACCCCTAACTATTGTTCCTTGCATCCTGGGACCCCTAACTATTGTTCCTTGCAGCCTGGGACCCCTAACTATTGTTCCTTGCAGCCCAAAACCCCTTGACAGCCAAGTTTTGCAGCCTGGGACCCCTAACTATTGTTCCTTGCAGCCTGGGGCCCCTAACTATTGTTCCTTGCAGCCCGGGACCCCTAACTATTGTTCCTTGCATCCTGGGACCCCTAACTATTGTTCCTTGCAGCCTGGGACCCCTAACTATTGTTCCTTGCAGCCCAAAACCCCTTGACAGCCAAGTTTTGCAGCCTGGGACCCCTAACTATTGTTCCTTGCAGCCTGGGGCCCCTAACTATTGTTCCTTGCAGCCTGGGACCCCTAACTATTGTTCCTTGCATCCTGGGACCCCTAACTATTGTTCCTTGCAGCCTGGGACCCCTAACTATAGTTCTTTGCAGCCTGGGGCCCCTAACTATTGTTCCTTGCAGCCCAAAACCCCTTGACAGCCAAGTTTTGCAGCCCAGGACCCCCTGATATTCATGTATTGCAGTCTTAGACCTCCTCTTGACAGGTGCACATAGCCTCCTTCTGGGACCCCTTGACAATTGTGCTTTGCGTCCCGGGCCCCCTCGACCAGCTGGGCTTTGCGGCCCCTCCAAAAGTGACTTCACAGCCCCGGGCCCCTTTGCAGCCGCCCTTAACTTGGATTTCACAACGCTAGGTATAGAAATGGTGCTGGCAGAGGCTCCGCCCCCTTGGCGGCAGCAGATGTTGACAATGACGTCATAGAGAGGGGGTCACCTGGGGTCATGTATGGGCGGCACAGTGAGGACTTCCTCTCTGATCTCAGGGAACGTCTCTTCCTGGATTGGTCTGGAATTTCCTTTTTTCGGCTGATCGCTCCGCCATCAATGAGGCCCCTCCCCTTCCTGACTCGGCTTTTTCTGGAACTTTTTGTTTACAAGTTGAAATCCGTTTTTTTTTTTCTGCTAGAAAATGACTTGGAACCTCCAAACATTATATTATCAGAGACCCCGAGAATAAAATGGCGGTCATTGCAATATTTTACGTCACGCGGTATTTGCGCAGCGATCATTCAAATGCAACATTTCAGTACAAAGCAAATGAATGGGAATCTCGGGCCCCTCCTGACTATGGGGCAGGACAGCTACAGACCCTGCTGCACCTGTTTGGGATGGGAGGTAGAGGAACTCGGGGTGCTGGTTGTCCCCCCACTTCACTTGAGTTGTGCTGATTGGGGGGGCCACACAACCCCAACAGGTGTCCACAATGTTAAGTGTAAGTCTGCGTCTTCTCTGTGGCAGGAGCCCAATCAGTTTATGTAGGGACATTACAGGCATGCGCTCTGCGGCCCCCATGGCTCCCACCCTCTGCGGCCCCCATGGCTCCCACCCTCTGCGGCCCCCATGGCTCTCGCCCTCTGCGGCCCCCATGGCTCTCTCCCTCTGCGGCCCCCATGGCTCTCTCCCTCTGCGGCCCCCATGGCTCTCTCCCTCTGCGGCCCCCATGGCTCCCACCCTCTGCGGCCCCCATGACTCTCTCTCCCTCTGCGGCCCCCATGGCTCTCTCTCCCTCTGCGGCCCCCATGGCTCTCGCCCTCTGCGGCCCCCATGGCTCCCACCCTCTGCGGCCCCCATGGCTCTCTCCCTCTGCGGCCCCCATGGCTCTCTCTCCCTCTGCGGCCCCCATGGCTCTCTCTCCCTCTGCGGCCCCCATGGCTCTCTCCCCATGCGGCCCCCATGGCTCTCGCCCTCTGCGGCCCCCATGGCTCTCTCTCCCTCTGCGGCCCCCATGGCTCTCTCCCCATGCGGCCCCCATGGCTCTCTCTCCCTCTGCGGCCCCCATGGCTCTCTCCCCATGCGGCCCCATGGCTCTCGCCCTCTGCGGCCCCCATGGCTCTCTCTCCCCCTGCGGCCCCCATGGCTCTCACCCTCTGCGGCCCCCATGGCTCTCTCTCCCCCTGCGGCCCCCATGGCTCTCACCCTCTGCGGCCCCCATGGCTCTCGCCCTCTGCGGCCCCCATGGCTCTCGCCCCATGCGGCCCCCATGGCTCTCTCCCTCTGCGGCCCCCATGGCTCTCTCCCTCTGCGGCCCCCATGGCTCTCTCTCCCTCTGCGGCCCCCATGGCTCTCTCTCCCTCTGCGGCCCCCATGGCTCTCGCCCCCTGCGGCCCCCATGGCTCTCGCCCTCTGCGGCCCCCATGGCTCTCGCCCTCTGCGGCCCCCATGGCTCTCGCCCCCTGCGGCCCCCATGGCTCTCGCCCTCTGCGGCCCCCATGGCTCTCGCCCTCTGCGGCCCCCATGGCTCTCGCCCTCTGCGGCCCCCATGGCTCTCGCCCTCTGCGGCCCCCATGGTTCTCTCCCTCTGCGGCCCCCCATGGCTCCCACCCTCTGCGGCCCCCATGGCTCTCTCCCTCTGCGGCCCCCATGGCTCTCGCCCTCTGCGGCCCCCATGGCTCTCGCCCTCTGCGGCCCCCATGACTCTCTCCCTCTGCGGCCCCCATGGCTCCCACCCTCTGCGGCCCCCATGGCTCTCGCCCTCTGCGGCCCCATGGCTCTCTCCCTCTGCGGCCCCCATGGCTCCCACCCTCTGCGGCCCCCATGGCTCTCTCCCTCTGCGGCCCCCATGGCTCTCTCCCTCTGCGGCCCCCATGGCTCTCGCCCTCTGCGGCCCCCATGGCTCTCGCCCTCTGCGGCCCCCATGGCTCTCACCCTCTGCGGCCCCCATGGCTCTCTCTCCCCCTGCGGCCCCCATGGCTCTCTCCCTCTGCGGCCCCCATGGCTCTGTCCCTCTGCGGCCCCCATGGCTCTCACCCTCTGCGGCCCCCATGGCTCTCGCCCCCTGCGGCCCCCATGGCTCTCTCCCTCTGCGGCCCCCATGGCTCTCTCCCTCTGCGGCCCCCATGGCTCTCTCCCTCTGCGGCCCCCATGGCTCTCTCTCCCTCTGCGGTCCCCATGGCTCTCTCTCCCTCTGCGGCCCCCATGGCTCTCTCTCCCTCTGCGGCCCCCATGGCTCTCTCTCCCTCTGCGGCCCCCATGGCTCTCTCTCCCTCTGCGGCCCCCATGGCTCTCGCCCTCTGCGGCCCCCATGGCTCTCGCCCTCTGCGGCCCCCATGGCTCTCTCCCTCTGCGGCCCCCATGGCTCTCTCCCTCTGCGGCCCCCATGGCTCTCTCCCTCTGCGGCCCCCATGGCTCTCTCCCTCTGCGGCCCCCATGGCTCTCTCCCTCTGCGGCCCCCATGGCTCTCTCCCTCTGCGGCCCCCATGGCTCTCTCCCTCTGCGGCCCCCATGGCTCTCTCCCTCTGCGGCCCCCATGGCTCTCTCCCTCTGCGGCCCCCATGGCTCTCTCCCTCTGCGGCCCCCATGGCTCTCTCCCTCTGCGGCCCCCATGGCTCTCTCCCTCTGCGGCCCCCATGGCTCTCTCCCTCTGCGGCCCCCATGGCTCTCGTCCCTCTGCGGCCCCCATGGCTCTCTCTCCCTCTGCGGCCCCCATGGCTCTGTCCCTCTGCGGCCCCCATGGCTCTCTCCCTCTGCGGCCCCCATGGCTCTCTCCCTCTGCGGCCCCCATGGCTCTCTCCCTCTGCGGCCCCCATGGCTCTCTCCCTCTGCGGCCCCCATGGCTCTCTCTCCCTCTGCGGCCCCCATGGCTCTCTCTCCCTCTGCGGCCCCCATGGCTCTCTCTCCCTCTGCGGCCCCCATGGCTCTCTCTCCCTCTGCGGCCCCCCATGGCTCTCTCTCCCTCTGGGCCCCCATGGCTCTCTCTCCCCCTGCGGCCCCCATGGCTCTCTCTCCCCCTGCGGCCCCCATGGCTCTCTCTCCCCCTGCGGCCCCCATGGCTCCTCGCCCCCTGCGGCCCCCATGGCTCTCTCTCCCCCTGCGGCCCCCATGGCTCTCTCTCCCCCTGCGGCCCCCATGGCTCTCTCTCCCTCTGCGGCCCCCATGGCTCTCGTCCCTCTGCGGCCCCCATGGCTCTCTCTCCCTCTGCGGCCCCCATGGCTCTCGTCCCTCTGCGGCCCCCATGGCTCTCTCTCCCTCTGCGGCCCCCATGGCTCTGTCCCTCTGCGGCCCCATGGCTCTGTCCCTCTGCGGCCCCCATGGCTCTGTCCCTCTGCGGCCCCCATGGCTCTGTCCCTCTGCGGCCCCCATGGCTCTGTCCCTCTGCGGCCCCCATGGCTCTGTCCCTCTGCGGCCCCCATGGCTCTGTCCCTCTGCGGCCCCCATGGCTCTGTCCCTCTGCGGCCCCATGGCTCTGTCCCTCTGCGGCCCCCATGGCTCTCTCTCCCCTCTGCGGCCCCCATGGCTCTCTCTCCCCCTGCTGCCCCCATGGCTCTCTCTCCCCTCTGCGGCCCCCATGGCTCTGTCCCTCTGCGGCCCCCATGGCTCTGTCCCTCTGCGGCCCCCATGGCTCTCTCTCCCTCTGCGGCCCCCATGGCTCTCTCTCCCCCTGCGGCCCCCATGGCTCTCTCTCCCCCTGCGGCCCCCATGGCTCTCTCTCCCCCTGCGGCCCCCATGGCTCTCTCTCCCCCTGCGGCCCCCATGGCTCTCTCTCCCCCTGCGGCCCCCATGGCTCTCGCCCCCTGTGGCCCCCTTTGGCCCCTCCTGTGCGGCCCCCTTTGGCCCCTCCTGTGCGGCCCCCTACAGGTCATCAGTTCAGTGTTAGGAGGAGGTGATAGAATTATCGCTCTCACTCCGGCGTGTGTTTTTCATATGTAGTCGCCCCCCCCCCGACACGAGCGCTTGTGTTCATACATATATGTAGGGGGGGGGGGGTCTTTAAAAAAAATTGGGGGGGGGGGGGATTTAATGTGCATCGGTAACTTTCATTTTTTACAATTTTAAAAAGTTTTTTTTTTTTTTTTTTAAATCCTCTCTTATGGTAATCATGTGATGATTATTAGGTGACGGGTCCTCTGGGGGTCCCTACATTGTGTAATAGGGGGTCTCTGCACAGATTGGAGGACATTGTTATGTGGGGGGATGGAAAGCTGCAGTAACTTTACATAAGGAATGAAAAAATGTGATGTTTAGAGTTTTATCCAATGAGGAGATTCCGTCCTGAGCTCTGGATAATGATTGGTCCTCTGTTCTCCCTCCTAGGTGTGGGGAAGAGCAGTCTGCTACTGAGGTTCTCCGACAATTCCTTCTCAGGTCAGAAAAAAAGCTGCAGTTTCCCCTTTTTTTGTTTTTTTGTTTTTTTTTCCCCCATTTTCTTCATTTTCTTCCTTGAAAAAGAGACTTATTCCCCCCCCCCCCCCGTCCTGCTCACTCCAGTCCTCCGGCTTGTCGCCCCCCCTCTGCGCTCTCTCCCTCTCTCCCTCTCTCCCCCTCTCTCTCTGTCTCTCTGTCTCTGTCTCTCTCTCTCTCTCTGTGTCTCTCTTCTCTCTCTGTCTCTCTCTCTCTCTCTGTCTCTCTCTGTCTCTCTCTCTCTGTCTGTCTCTCTCTGTCTCTCTGTCTGTCTCTCTCTGTCTCTCTGTCTCTCTCTCTCTCTCTGTCTCTCTGTCTCTCTCTCTCTCTCTCTGTCTCTCTCTGTCTCTCTGTCTCTGTCTCTCTCGTCCCTTCTTGGTCTCTCTCTGTCTCTCTCGTCCCTTCTTGGTCTCTCCCTCTCTCGTCCCCTCTTGGCTTGTCCCTCCTCCTGCGCTCTCTCCCTCTCTCTCGTCCCCTCTTGGTCTCTCCCTCCCTCTCTCTCTCGTCCCCTCTTGGTCTCTCCCTCCCTCTCTCTCTCGTCCCCTCTTGGTCTCTCCCTCCCTCTCTCTCTCGTCCCCTCTTGGTCTCTCCCTCCCTCTCTCTCTCGTCCCCTCTTGGTCTCTCCCTCCCTCTCTCTCTCGTCCCCTCTTGGTCTCTCCCTCCCTCTCT
>JBBGZY010003939.1:0-27044 GCA_037952925.1 Lithobates clamitans | reverse complement strand
TGGGCCCCACAACAATGACAGGGCCCAGGGCAGCTGCCCCTTTTGCCCTGCCTTAAAGACGGCCCTGTATATGTGTACGGAGTGTGTAGAGGATATCCCTTTTTAGGGCCCAGAGTGACTCACATGTAGTATTCTATAACAAATATTATCACCCAATCACAGCCACAGATCACTATGACATCATCATATAAAGTACACGGACCCGTCTGTGTGAATATACAGTGGGGGGAATAACGATCGTCTCCCCTGCAGATTGTGTAAGTTTGCCCGCTTACATAGAAATGAAGGGTCTATAATTTTTATGTTATAAATGGAGTTGCAGTTCAGGAAGTAAAATAAGTATTTGATCCCCAAGTAAAACATGACTTAGTAGTTGGTGGAGAAACCCTTGTTGGTGATCACAGAGGTCAGACGTTTCTTGGAGTTGGCCTCCAGGTTTTCACACATCTCAGGAGGGATTTTGTCCTCTTTGCAGATCTTCTCTAAATCATTAAATTAGAACTCCACCCAAAAGTGGAAGCTCTGATTATCTTATTTTTACAATAACGGTGGTGGAGGACCACTGGGGGGGCGGTGGAGGAGGAGAAAGACAGAGGGGAGATGGAGGAGGAGGACACGGAGGGACCTTAGGTTAGGAGCACGGAGGAGGACATGGAGGGGGGGGCGGAGGACACGGAGGGGGGGCGGAGGACACGGAGGGGGGGCAGAGGACACGGAGGGGGGGGCGGAGGAGGACACGGAGGGGGGGGCGGAGGACACGGAGGGGGGGGCAGAGGACACGGAGGGGGGGGCGGAGGAGGACACGGAGGGCGGGGCGGAGGAGGACACGGAGGGGGGGGCGGAGGAGGACACGGAGGGGGGGGCGGAGGAGGACACGGAGGGCGGGGCGGAGGAGGACACGGAGGGGGGGGGGGGCGGTGGCGGAGGAGGAAGACAGAAGGGGGGTGGAGGAGGAGAAGCGGCCGTCAGATGCTTTATTGAAATCTATACAGGGAGATCAGTGCTTGCCGGACTGATCACCCCTGACTGCCCATGTTATCGGGTTAAGCCCCTCCTTTGTTGCCTTGGTGATATGTTTTGGGTCATTGTCATGCTGGAAGACCCATCCATGACCCATCTTCAGTGTTCTGGATGAGGGAAGAAGGTTCTCCTCCAAGATCTTACAATACATGGCCCCGTCCATTGGCCCCTCAATGCGGCAAAGTCAGCCTGAACCTTTATCAGAGAAACACCCCAAATCATCATGTTTCCACCTCCGTGTGTGACTGTAGGGATGATGGTGTGTGACTGTAGGGATGATGGTGTGTGACTGTAGGGATGGTGTGTGACTGTAGGGATGGTGTGTGACTGTAGGGATGATGTGTGACTGTAGGGATGATGTGACTGTAGGGATGATGTGACTGTAGGGATGATGTGTGACTGTAGGGATGATGTGACTGTAGGGATGATGTGTGACTGTAGGGATGATGTGTGACTGTAGGGATGATGTGTGACTGTAGGGATGTTGTGTGACCTTTTGGATGGTGTAGGGATGATGTGACTGTAGGGATGATGTGTGACTGTAGGGATGATGTGTGACTGTAGGGATGGTGTGTGACTGTAGGGATGGTGTGACTGTAGGGATGGTGTGTGACTGTAGGGATGTTGTGTGACTGTAGGGATGTTGTGTGACTGTAGGGATGGTGTGTGACTGTAGGGATGGTGTGTGACTGTAGGGATGATGTGTGACTGTAGGGATGATGTGTGACTGTAGGGATGATGTGTGACTGTAGGGATGTTGTGTGACTGTAGGGATGGTGTGTGACTGTAGGGATGATGTGACTGTAGGGATGATGTGACTGTAGGGATGGTGTGTGACTGTAGGGATGGTGTGTGACTGTAGGGATGGTGTGTGACTGTAGGGATGATGTGTGACTGTAGGGATGATGTGACTGTAGGGATGATGTGACTGTAGGGATGGTGTGTGACTGTAGGGATGATGTGTGACTGTAGGGATGATGTGTGACTGTAGGGATGATGTGACTGTAGGGATGATGTGACTGTAGGGATGGTGTGTGACTGTAGGGATGATGTGTGACTGTAGGGATGATGTGTGACTGTAGGGATGATGTGACTGTAGGATGATGTGTGACTGTAGGGATGATGTGTGACTGTAGGGATGATGTGACTGTAGGGATGATGTGACTGTAGGGATGATGTGACTGTAGGGATGGTGTGTGACTGTAGGGATGGTGTGTGACTGTAGGGATGGTGTGTGACTGTAGGGATGATGTGACTGTAGGGATGGTGTGTGACTGTAGGGATGGTGTGTGACTGTAGGGATGGTGTGTGACTGTAGGGATGTTGTGTGACTGTAGGGATGGTGTGTGACTGTAGGGATGGTGTGTGACTGTAGGGATGGTGTGTGACTGTAGGGATGATGTGTGACTGTAGGGATGATGTGTGACTGTAGGGATGATGTGTGACTGTAGGGATGGGGTGTGACTGTAGGGATGGGGTGTGACTGTAGGGATGGTGTGTGACTGTAGGGATGATGTGACTGTAGGGATGGGATGTGACTGTAGGGATGGGATGTGACTGTAGGGATGATGTGACTGTAGGGATGGTGTGTGACTGTAGGGATGGTGTGTGACTGTAGGGATGATGTGTGACTGTAGGGATGTTGTGTGACTGTAGGGATGTTGTGTGACTGTAGGGATGATGTGACTGTAGGGATGATGTGACTGTAGGGATGATGTGACTGTAGGGATGGTGTGTGACTGTAGGGATGATGTGACTGTAGGGATGGTGTGTGACTGTAGGGATGATGTGACTGTAGGGATGGTGTGTGACTGTAGGGATGGTGTGTGACTGTAGGGATGGTGTGTGACTGTAGGGATGATGTGTGACTGTAGGGATGATGTGTGACTGTAGGGATGATGTGTGACTGTAGGGATGGTGTGTGACTGTAGGGATGATGTGTGACTGTAGGGATGGTGTTCTTAGGGTCATAGTCACCATTTTCTTCCTCCAAACACGGCGAGTCGAGTTAATACCAAAGAGCTGAACTTTGGTCTCCTCTGACCACAGAAATTTAGATGTTGATTGGTGGACTTCAGACATTCCTGTACATGTGTCTTCCTGAGGAGGAGGACCTTACGGGCGCTGCAGGATTTCAATCCATGGTGGTGTATTGTGTTACCAATGGTTTGTTTGGTGACTTTGGTCCCAACTGCCTTGAGATCCTTCACAAGCTCCTCCCATGTAGTTGTGGGCGGATCCCTCACTTTTCTCATGACCATCCTCACCCCATGAGGAGAAATCTTCCATGGAGCTCCAGACTGAGGACGATTGATGGTTATTTTGTATTTCTTCCATTTGTGAATAATCTCTCCAACACTTGTCTCCTCCTCACCAAGCTTCTTGCTGATGGTCTTGTAGCCCATTCCAGCCTTGTGCAGGTCTACAATCTTCTCCCTGATGTCCTCTGACAGATCTTTGGTCTTCCCCATGATGGTGAGGATTGGATGGAAGAAAGAGATTCTGTGGACAGGTGTCTTTTATACACATAACGAGTTGTCGTTAGGAGAACCTTCTTACATTGACAGGACTAATCTGTGTACCACATGAGCACCTACTGTAGTGTCTGTGTATACTCCATATATACCCCATATATACTATATACACTCTATATATACTCCATATATACTATATACACTCTCTATATACTCCATATATACCCCCCATATATACTGTATACACTCTCTATATACTCCATATATACTATATACACTCTCTATATACTCCATATATACCCCCCATATATACTATAGTACACTCTCTATATACTCCATATATACCCCCCATATATACTATATACACTCTCTATATACACTCCATATATACCCCCATATATACTATATACACTCTCTATATACTCCATATATACCCCCATATATACTATATACTCCATATATACCCCCATATATACTATATACACTCTCTATATACTCCATATATACCCCCATATATACTATATACTCCATATATACCCCCATATATACTATATACACTCTCTATATACTCCATATCTACCCCCCATATATACTATATACACTCTCTATATACTCCATATATACCCCCCATATATACTATATACACTCTATATATACTCCATATATACTATATACACTCTCTATATACTCCATATATACTATATACACTCTCTATATACTCCATATATACTATATACACCCTCTATATACTCCATATATACCATATACACTCTCTATATACTCCATATATACCCCCATATATACTATATACACTCTCTATATACTCCATATATACCCCCCATATATACTATATACACTCTCTATATACTCCATATATACCCCCCATATATACTATATACACTCTCTATATACACCATATATACCCCCATATATACTATATACACTCTCTATATACTCCATATATACCCCCCATATATACTATATACACTCTCTATATACTCCATATATACCCCCCATATATACTATATACACTCTCTATATACTCCATATATACCATATACACTCTCTATATACTCCATATATACCCCCATATATACTATATACACTCTCTATATACTCCATATATACCCCCCATATATACTATATACACTCTCTATATACTCCATATATACCCCCCATATATACTATATACACTCTCTATATACTCCATATATACCCCCCATATATACTATATACACTCTCTATATACTCCATATATACCCCCATATATACTATATACACTCTCTATATACTCCATATATACCCCCTATATATACTATATACACTCTATATATACTCCATATATACTATATACACTCTCTATATACTCCATATATACCATATACACTCTCTATATACTCCATATATACCCCCATAAATACTATATACACTCTCTATATACTCCATATATATATATATACTATATACACCCTCTATATACTCCGTATATACTATATACACTCTCTATATACTCCATAAATACTATATACACCCTCTATATACTCCGTATATACTATATACACCCTCTATATACTCCATATATACTATATACACTCTCTATATACTCCATATATACTATATACACTCTCTATATACTCCATATATACTATATACACTCTCTATATACTCCATATATATATACTATACACCCTCTATATACTCCGTATATACTATATACACCCTCTATATACTCCGTATATACTATATACACTCTCTATATACTCCATAAATACTATATACACCCTCTATATACTCCGTATATACTATATACACCCTCTATATACTCCATATATACTATATACACTCTCTATATACTCCATATATACTATATACACTCTCTATATACTCCATATATACCCCCATATATACTATATACACCCTCTATATACTCCATATATACTATATACACTCTCTATATACTCCATATATACTATATACACTCTCTATACCCCCCCATATATACTATATACACTCTTTATATACTCCATATATACCCCCCATATATACTATATACACTCTCTATATACTCCATATATACCCCCCCATATATACTATATACACTCTCTATATACTCCATATATACCCCCCCCATATATACTATATACACTCTCTATATACTCCATATATACCCCCATATATACTATATACACCCTCTATATACTCCGTATATACTATATATACACCCTCTATATACTCCATATATACTATATACGCTCTCTATATACTCCATATATACTATATACACTCTCTATATACTCCATATATACCCCCCATATATACAATATACACTCTCTATACTCCATATATACCCTCTATACACTCCATATATACCCCCCATATATACTATATACACCCTCTATATACTCCATATATACCCCCCATATATATACTATATACACTCTCTATATACTCCATATATACTATATACACTCCATATATACTCCATATATACCCCCCCATATATACTATATACACTCTCTATATACTCCATATATACCCCCCATATATACTATATACACTCTCTATATACTCCATATATACCCCCCATATATACTATATACACTCTCTATATACTCCATATATACTATATACACTCTCTATATACTCCATATATACCCCCCATATATACTATATACACTCTCGATACTCCATATATACCCCCCATATATACTATATATACCCCCCATATATATACTATATACACCCTCTATATACTCCATATATACTATATACACTCTCTATATACTCCATATATACTATATACACTCTCTATATACTCCATATATACCCCCCATATATACTATATACACTCTCGATACTCCATATATACCCCCCATATATACTATATATACCCCCCATATATATACTATATACACCCTCTATATACTCCATATATACCCCCCATATATATATACTATATACACTCTCTATACACTCTATATATACTCCATATATACTATATACACTCTCTATATACTCCATATATACCCCCCCATATATACTATATACACTCTCTATATACTCCATATATACCCCCCATATATACTATATACACTCTCTATATACTCCATATATACTATATACACTCTCTATATACTCCATATATACCCCCCATATATACTATATACACTCTCGATACTCCATATATACCCCCCATATATACTATATATACCCCCCATATATATACTATATACACCCTCTATATACTCCATATATACCCCCCATATATATATACTATATACACTCTCTATACACTCTATATATACTCCATATATACTATATACACTCTCTATATACTCCATATATACCCCCCATATATACTATATACACTCTCTATATACTCCTTATATACTATATACACTCTCTATATACTCCATATATACTATATACACTCTCTATATACTCCATATATACCCCCATATATACTATATACACTCTCTATATACTCCATATATATATATATACTATATACACCCTCTATATACTCCGTATATACTATATACACTCTCGATACTCCATATATACCCCCCATATATACTATATACACCCTCTATATACTTCATATATACCCCCCATATATATACTATATACACCCTCTATATACTCCATATATACCCCCCATATATATATACTATATACACTCTCTATACACTCTATATATACTCCATATATACTATATACATTCTCTATATACTCCATATATACCCCCATATATACTATATACACCATATATACCCCCATATATACTATATACACCATATATACCCCCCATATATACTATATACACTCTCGATACTCCATATATACCCCCCATATATACTATATACACCCTCTATATACTTCATATATACCCCCCATATATATACTATATACACCCTCTATATACTCCATATATACCCCCCATATATATATACTATATACACTCTCTATACACTCTATATATACTCCATATATACTATATACATTCTCTATATACTCCATATATACCCCCATATATACTATATACACCATATATACCCCCATATATACTATATACACTCTCTATATACTCCTTATATACTATATACACTCTCTATATACTCCATATATACTATATACACTCTCTATATACTCCATATATACTATATACACTCTCTATATACTCCATATATACCCCCATATATACTATATACACTCTCTATATACTCCATATATACTATATACACTCGCTATATACTCCATATATACTATATACACTCTCTATATACTCCATATATACTATATACACTCTCTATATACTCCATATATACTATATACACTCTCTATATACTCCATATATACTATATACACTCTCTATATACTCCATATATACTATATACACTCTCTATATACTCCATATATACTATATACACTCTCTATATACTCCATATATACCCCCCATATATACTATATACACTCTCTATATACTCCATATATACCCCCCATATATACTATATACACTCTCTATATACTCCATATATATATATATATACCACATGAGCACCTCCTGTATCCAGTCTGTTGGGGGAGAATTATTGTTGGTTGGGGATCAAATACTTATTTTACTCCATTTATAACATTTGTATTGTGTGATTTTTCTGGATTTTTGGTTGATATTCTGTCTCTATCATATAAAATACACCTATGATAAAAATTATAGACCCTTCATTTCTATGTAAGGGGGCAAAACTTACACCATCTGCAGGGGAGACGATCGTTATTCCCCCCCCCCCCCCCACTGTATACACAATGTATCCATATCCAGGGATTGTGTTATTTCACTATGAACAAGCCTATAATGAATTTCTCTCCTGGTTGAATGTTTTTCACTCATGCAGAATAGAATGAATTGGGAAAATACCTCATTGTGGCCACTAGATGGAGCTGATAATCATAAGAACAAAGTATTTGTTTCCTATCTGCTCCATCCAGAATGAATGGAGGAGGAGTGGTGATGTCATTTCCTCTCTGGGGGGTGTGTCTTTTTGGACATATGATGTCACTTCCTGACATATGATGACCAGTCCTCCAATGGGGTCCCTGCCCCGCCCAGGTGGCGGTACATCTGATATGGGGGGGTGGAGGGAGGAGGATGGGGGGTGGGGTTTCTGCCCTTTGCTGATAATGATTTTTCTCTCCGCAGAGAACGAGGAAGTGACCGACTCTCTGCAGCCAAGTGAGTGACACCGTCTGTGATGTCTGTTCTGGTGACACCAA
The DNA here is from genome assembly GCA_037952925.1 of Lithobates clamitans. Taxonomy (NCBI): domain Eukaryota; kingdom Metazoa; phylum Chordata; class Amphibia; order Anura; family Ranidae; genus Lithobates; species Lithobates clamitans. The sequence goes on along the minus strand of JBBGZY010003939.1, from coordinate 18,276 downwards.
TCTGGGGGGAGGGGGATTTTATATTCTATATAACCTCCATTTACAGGAAGAGCTCAGTCATCATCCAATGAAATCTCTTCCTTCCTCGTACAATGCGCCCCCCTCCCCCCCCCCCCCCAGTCTTTAAATGTGTCGGCTGCATTGGTTTTCTTTACTTTCACCGGGTGATCCTGCCAGTCAGACTACAGAACACCCCCCCCCCCCTTCTCCTCTCTATTACACGGGGGAGGGGGGAGTATGGAGGAGCACTATGGGGGATCACAGCTCAGGGCCCCAGGAGGGATATAGGGGGCGGGCCCCCAAGGGTGAGTACAGAGGTACAATATGGGGGACCACAGCTCAGGGCCCCAGGGGGGGTATAGGGGGGGGGGCCCAAGGATGAGTATCGGGGATTACAGCTCAGGGCCCCAGGAATGAGGGGTGATATAGGGGATGGGGCCCCCTAAGGGTGAGTACAGAGGTGCACTATGGGGGATCACAGCTCAGGGCCCCAGGGGGGAGGGGGATATAAGGGACGACCCCCAAGGGTGAGTATGGGGGATCACAGCTCAGGGCCCCGGGGGGGGTATAGGGGGGGGGGGCCCAAGGATGAGTATGGGGGATCACAGTTCAGGGCCCCAGGGGGGAGGGGGATATAGGGGACGGCCCCCAAGGATGAGTATCGGGGATCACAGCTCAGGGCCTCAGGGGGGAGGGGGATATAAGGGACGGCCCCCAAGGGTGAGTACGGGGGATCACAGTTCAGGGCCCCAGGGGGAAGGGGGTGATTGGGAGAGGGGTGATATAGGGGATGGGGCCCCTAAGGGTGAGTACAGAGGTGCACTATGGGGGATCACAGCTCAGGGCCCCAGGGGGGAGGGGGATATAAGGGACGACCCCCAAGGGTGAGTATGGGGGATCACAGCTCAGGGCCCCGGGGGGGGTATAGGGGGGGGGGGCCCAAGGATGAGTATGGGGGATCACAGTTCAGGGCCCCAGGGGGGAGGGGGATATAGGGGACGGCCCCCAAGGATGAGTATCGGGGATCACAGCTCAGGGCCTCAGGGGGGAGGGGGATATAAGGGACGGCCCCCAAGGGTGAGTACGGGGGATCACAGTTCAGGGCCCCAGGGGGAAGGGGGTGATTGGGAGAGGGGTGATATAGGGGATGGGGCCCCTAAGGGTGAGTACAGAGGTGCACTATGGGGATCACAGCTCAGGGCCCCAGGGGGGAGGGGGATATAGGGGACAGCCCCCCAGGGGTTGGTTGGTTGGTGTGAAGGACGATGGTGGGGACAATCTCTCCAGTGTGTTCTCGGGGATTGCAGTCCCTTCTATCTCAGGATATTTTGCCCCCCCCCCCCACCCCCCCATCAATCACAGCTCTCCTGAAATATGACTGGTGCCCCCTTCTTTTTTAGCTCCATCCACACATCTTACAATCTGATTGGAGGCCATACACTATACAGTCACTATGAGGACAAATCTTAATCTGTTCAACCAGACCGGTCCTTGTACTACACAGCTGGTGGTAGATATAGAGCAGATTGTACAATCAGATTGTATGGTGTATGGGCAGCTGTGCGGCTGGATTTCCAATCTGCAGACTGATCGTCATATCCCTACATGTGGGACATAGAGGACTCCCCTCCCCCCTGCCCTGTCTACCCCATGGGGGGGGGACTTTTGCCAATAGAGACCCTTTGATTCCCCCAGAACTTCTCCTAGGCGATCGGACGCGGTGATGGAAACTCTCCGATCCTCGCCCTCCTCCTCTTCGCCCTCCTCCTCTTCGCTCTCCTCCTCTTCGCTCTCCTCCTCGTCTCGGATTCTGGAGGTTAAATTTCGGATTGAAGGTCACAAACTGAAACGTCTTGGATTTCCTCCTGACCCCGATCGTCCTTCGCTTCAGCGGGCAGACACAAAACCGCCGTGTTCCCGGCCAGAGGAGGAGGACGGGACGATCGTCTTTCAGGGTCCATCCTGGTAGAGTGGCCCTTTGTGTCTCGTATCGCTGAGGGCCCCTCTACTCCCCCACAGGGGCCTCATTGTGCGGGGATTTGGGGGGAGGAGGGGGGATGGGTGGACGGAGAGAAGGACTCTGATGGCAGTGAAGTGCAGCCACAAGTCAGCCCGAGATACGACAGATTCTGATTGGCTGCCGGGGCGATCGCACTTTGTACTTAAAACACTATTGTGGAGAAATCAAACGATAAATCGGATAGAAACGGGATCTGTTCATGAACCCCCCCCCCTCCCCCGTAATGTAGATTTCCTGGTGATCCCGCCAGGAGATCAGATATTCCTTCCCTTCCTGTAACCGGGGGTGACAACGCTCTGCAGGGAAATCGCACAGCAGCGTTGTCACCCCATGGATGAGATGGAATGTTGTCCCACTCTATACGGCGATCAGCTTTGGATTATTATGGGATGGATTCCATGGTGTTCGATCATTTTATTGTTATTCCTAATCCCCAATAATGGCGGTTGGTGATGAGAGGCGGACCGAGAACTTCACATTTCTAGACTCTCATTGAAGTACGAATGATATGATAGTTACTAGAATCATCTATATTGGGGAAGATACTTTGTATCAGAGCCGTTACATTGTGATCACATTGTATCCATTGACTGGTTGGATGGTTGGAGTAGGCCCGATGACTGGTTGGAGTAGGCCCGATGACTGGTTGGTTGCTGTAGATCTGATAATTGATTGGTTGGAGTGGGCCCGATGAGTGGTTGGAGTAGGCGTGATGACTGGTTGGGTGGTTGGAGTAGGCGTGATGACTGGTTGGGTGGTTGGAGTGGGCGTGATGACTGGTTGGGTGGTTAGAGTAGGCGTGATGACTGGTTGGGTGGTTGGAGTGGGCGTGATGACTGGTTGGGTGGTTGGAGTGGGCGTGATGACTGGTTGGGTGGTTGGAGTGGGCGTGATGACTGGTTGGGTGGTTGGAGTGGGCGTGATGACTGGTTGGGTGGTTGGAGTGGGCGTGATGACTGGTTGGGTGGTTGGAGTGGGCGTGATGACTGGTTGGGTGGTTGGAGTGGGCGTGATGACTGGTTGGGTGGTTGGAGTGGGCGTGATGACTGGTTGGGTGGTTGGAGTGGGCGTGATGACTGGTTGGGTGGTTGGAGTGGGCGTGATGACTGGTTGGGTGGTTGGAGTGGGCGTGATGACTGGTTGGGTGGTTGGAGTGGGCGTGATGACTGGTTGGGTGGTTGGAGTGGGCGTGATGACTGGTTGGGTGGTTGGAGTGGGCGTGATGACTGGTTGGGTGGTTGGAGTGGGCGTGATGACTGGTTGGGTGGTTGGAATAGGTCTGATGACTGGTTGGGTGGTTGGAGTGGGCCTGATGACTGGTTGGGTGGTTGGAGTGGGCGTGATGACTGGTTGGGTGGTTGGAGTAGGTCTGATGACTGGTTGGGTGGTTGGAGTAGGCCTGATGACTGGTTGGTTGCTGTAGATCTGATGACTGATTGGTTGGAGTAGGCCTGATGACTGGATGGTTGGAATGGGCGTGATGACTGGTTGGGTGGTTGGAGTAGGCGTGATGACTGGTTGGGTGGTTGGAGTGGGCGTGATGACTGGTTGGTTGCTGTAGATCTGATGACTGATTGGTTGGAGTAGGCCCGATGACTGGTTGGTTGCTGTAGATCTGATGACTGATTGGTTGGAGTAGGCCTGATGAGTGGTTGGAGTAGGTCTGATGACTGGTTGGGTGGTTGGAGTGGGCGTGTTGACTGGTTGGTTGCTGTAGATCTGATGACTGATTGGTTGGAGTAGGCCCGATGACTGGTTGGTTGGAGTAGGCACGATGACTGGTTGGGTGGTTGGAGTAGGCCTGATGACTGGTTGGTTGGAGTAGGCCCGATGACTGGTTGGTTGGAGTAGGCCCGATGACTGGTTGGTTGGAGTAGGCCCGATGACTGGTTGGTTGGAGTAGGCCCGATGACTGGTTGGTTGGAGTAGGCCCGATGACTGGTTGGAGTAGGTCTGATGATTGTGTCTGTCTTGGATTTAGCGATGGTGGGGCTCATTCACATCGGTGACAACTCTTCCCACCCCTCTGATAACCAATCTGCGGTGGATCACTTTTCAGAGGTTAGTTGACAGGAAGCTGGAAGGTGATCTATTGTCTCCTCACTTCCTGTTCTTGCCCATGAAAAGCCCCCACTAACATGAATGGGTCAGGGGAGTGTCTGGGGGGCATTAAAACTGGGGCTCAAATCTCCACCCTCAGCGGGCGGTTCTGTGGCACTGAGGTCCCCCCCCCCCATTTGTCGCTTTATCCCCTTCCCGACAGCTTCCTGCTGGCCCTTTAAGAGATTGTTGTAACCCCAGAGGTGTTTGATGGGCGTCCCAGTCATCTGATCACTGCGATTGGCTGACATAATATTCACCTGATCGGTGTGGGCGGAGCTACCTGCCGACAACACAAATCAGAGGCGCATGCATGTGGCAGCACATAATAAACCCCGCCCCCATCCTGCCATATACCTACCCGCCAGGAAAGGGTTAAAAAGCCATCAGTGCAAAAAAAAACAGAAATCCAGTGAGCTCCTGACTTCCTGTTTGGGATGACAACGCTACCTCCGCTGCACTGCAATCCTAAGCACTGTTGTCAGGCCTGCTGGACTACACAACACCTCCCCTATTATGTTACAAAGATGAGAAGTGAAGGGGTTGTGTATGCAAATGGAGAGGAGGTTATAGCGATGAGGAGGGGTATGGAGAGGAGGGGGTGTATTTTAGTCCAGAAGTGGAGGAGGGTGTTCTGTAGTCCAGTAGAGGAGGGGTTATGGAGAGGAGGGTGTGTTCTGTAGTCCAATAGAGGAGAAGTGGAAGAGGGGTGTTCTGTAGTCCAGTAGAGAAGTGGAGGAGGGGTTATGGATGGTGGTGTTCTGTAGTCCAGTGGAAGAGGGGTGTTCTGTAGTCCAGTAGAGAAGTGGAGGAGGGGTTATGGAGGGTGGTGTTCTGTAGTCCAGTGGAAGAGGGGTGTTCTGTAGTCCAGCAATGAAGGGAGGAGTTATGGGGATGGGGGAGGTGTTCTGTAGTCCAGTAGAGAAGTGGAGGAGAGGTTATGGAGGGTGGTGTTCTGTAGTCTAGTAGAAAAGAAGTGGAAGAGGGGTGTTCTGTAGTCCAGCAGAGAAGGGGGGTAGTTATGGGGGAGGCGTTCTGTAGTCCAGCAGAGAAGGGGGGAGGCGTTCTGTAGTCCAGCAGAGAAGGGGGGAGTTATGGGGGAGGCGTTCTGTAGTCCAGCAGAGAAGGGGGGAGGCGTTCTGTAGTCCAGCAGAGAAGGGGGGAGTTATGGGGGAGGCGTTCTGTAGTCCAGCAGAGAAGGGGGGAGGCGTTCTGTAGTCCAGCAGAGAAGGGGGAGGCGTTCTGTAGTCCAGCAGAGAAGGGGGAGGCGTTTTGTAGTCCAGCAGAGAAGGGGGGGAGTTATGGGAGAGGCGTTCTGTAGTCCAGCAGAGAAGGGGGGAGGCGTTCTGTAGTCCAGCAGAGAAGGGGGGAGTTATGGGGCAGGCGTTCTGTAGTCCAGCAGGGAAGGGGGGAGTTATGGGGGAGGCGTTCTGTAGTCCAGCAGAGAAGGGGGAGGCGTTCTGTAGTCCAGCAGAGAAGGGGGAGGCGTTCTGTAGTCCAGCAGAGAAGGGGGGAGTTATGGGAGAGGCGTTCTGTAGTCCAGCAGAGAAGGGGGGAGTTATGGGAGAGGCGTTCTGTAGTCCAGCAGAGAAGGGGGGAGTTATGGGAGAGGCGTTCTGTAGTCCAGCAGAGAAGGGGGAGGCGTTCTGTAGTCCAGCAGAGAAGGGGGGAGTTATGGGGCAGGCGTTCTGTAGTCCAGCAGGGAAGGGGGGAGTTATGGGGGAGGCGTTCTGTAGTCCAGCAGAGAAGGGGGAGGCGTTCTGTAGTCCAGCAGAGAAGGGGGGAGTTATGGGAGAGGCGTTCTGTAGTCCAGCAGGGAAGGGGGGAGTTATGGGAGAGGCGTTCTGTAGTCCAGCAGAGAAGGGGGGAGTTATGGGGGAGTTGTTCTGTAGTCCAGCAGAGGAGAAGGCAGGGCTGACAACTTGGGATATTGGTGGGATCTGGTCCCTGGAAAGGACTGTAGTTGGGTGACTGAAGGTAATCATTGATTACAGGTCCTCTTTGGTATTTTCTGTCTTCCAGCTGATGCCAATTCCCTGCCGGAGCGCACGTCTCAGCCCTCAGGTAAGCTGCGGTCACACAGCCCCTCCCTGTGTCATGTCGATCCTCGGGATTCACTCTCTCCTCTCCTCCACAGAGGATCCGGTCAGCTTCCCGGGAGGTCAGAGGCTGCAGACGGACGGAACGGCAGAGAGTGCGTCGTCATCCAACAGCGAGTCGTCCAACAGCGAGAACAACAGCGAGAACGTGGAGAGCGCACCGGCAGGTGAGGACCAATCCCGGGCCTGTCTGCCTCACATGTGCTGATCTCACCGGTTCCTGGTGATTCGATTGGCTGTAGATGAGCCTGGCAACTCTCAGCCACGATTGGGGCCCCCAGCTCGATGGTGGTGGCTCTATCCTGGATGGTAAAGCTGTGTGTACCAGGAGTGATCACTAGATGGCGCTCCTCTCCCATGTAATGTATAGACAATCTTCAGAGGTGGAGATATTCCCGAACAACATGGAGGAGATCGAACGATCAGATTTAATGTCTGGGGAGTGATTGGTCCCCAACACACGGCTGACGCCGGAATCCATCATGAAGGCAGAACAACTGATACTACACAAACGATTCACCTCAAAGTAATCGTCCTGCGCTTGGGTAGTGGGCCCGGGGGTGGTACAGAATGCTTCTTTCTACGCCATCGGCCTTGCTGCCCTCCTTGGTACAATCGGTGTTCTTAGAACTGTAAAATAATAGAGAGAGAAGGACACACCGACCTAAGGCACATACAAACATTGTATAAAGGGAGGTCACAACACAGGCCGATGAGAACGATCGCCCTCAAAGGAGATTTATCACTTTGGCTCTGAGGAAGAGGATTCTCCCTCGAAACGCGTCAGTCATTTCCAACACCACCTGGTCTTCCAGCATCACTGGCCATCTACATCTGACCTGAGGGCGATCGTTCACATTAGCCTGTGTTGTGACGTTCCATTATACTATGTTTGTGAGTACACCCATTGTTACTATTATTTGGATACAATTAATTTTGGGAATGCGATAGGTCGGTGCGCCTTTCTTTCACTGTTATTTTGCAACTGGTACTGCAGGCTAACTCTCAAACTAGGTGAAGGACTGGCTGTGTGCTCTGAGTTCTGGACAACATAAGAAGGATGCAGGGCAGTGTACAGGGGGTCGGTAGTATGTAGGGCAGTGTACAGGGGGTCGGTAGTATGTAGAGCAGTGTACAGGGGGTTGGTAGTATGTAGGGCAGTGTACAGAGGTCAGTAGGATGCAGGGCAGTGTACAGGGGGTCGGTAGTATGTAGGGCAGTGTACAGGGGGTCGGTAGTATGTAGGGCAGTGTACAGGGGGTTGGTAGTATGTAGGGCAGTGTACAAGGGGTCTGTAGTATGTAGGGCAGTGTACAGAGGTCGGTAGTATGTAGGGCAGTGTACAGAGGTCAGTAGTATGTAGGGCAGTGTACAGAGGTCGGTAGGATGCAGGGCAGTGTGCAGGGATCGGTAGGATGTAGGGCAGTGTACAGGGGGTCGGTAGGATGCAGGGCAGTGTACAGAGGTCGGTAGGATGCAGGGCAGTGTACAGGGGGTCGGTAGTATGTAGGGCAGTGTACAGGGGGTCGGTAGTATGTAGGGCAGTGTACAGAGGTCGGTAGGGTGTAGGTCAGTAGTATGTAGGGCAGTGTACAGGGGGTTGGTAGTATGTAGGGCAGTGTACAAGGGGTCTGTAGTATGTAGGGCAGTGTACAGAGGTCGGTAGTATGTAGGGCAGTGTACAGAGGTCGGTAGTATGTAGGGCAGTGTACAGAGGTCGGTAGGATGCAGGGCAGTGTGCAGGGATCGGTAGGATGTAGGGCAGTGTACAGGGGGTCGGTAGGATGCAGGGCAGTGTACAGGGGGTCGGTAGGATGCAGGGCAGTGTACAGGGGGTCGGTAGGATGCAGGGCAGTGTACAGGGGGTCGGTAGGATGCAGGGCAGTGTACAGGGGGTCGGTAGGATGCAGGGCAGTGTACAGGGGGTCGGTAGGATGCAGGGCAGTGTACAGGGGGTCGGTAGGATGCAGGGCAGTGTACAGGGGGTCGGTAGGATGCAGGGCAGTGTACAGGGGGTCGGTAGGATGCAGGGCAGTGTACAGGGGGTCGGTAGGATGCAGGGCAGAGTACAGGGGGTCGGTAGGATGCAGGGCAGAGTACAGGGGGTCGGTAGGATGCAGGGCAGTGTACAGGGTGTCGGTAGGATGCAGGGCAGTGTACAGGGTGTCGGTAGGATGCAGGGCAGTGTACAGGGGGTCGGTAGGATGCAGGGCAGTGTACAGGGGTTGGTAGCAGGTAGAGCAGCGTGCAGGGGTCGGTAGGATGTAGGGCAGTGTACAGGGGGTCGGTAGGATGCAGGGCAGTGTGCAGGGATCGGTAGGATGCAGGGCAGTGTACAGGGGGTCGGTAGGATGCAGGGCAGTGTACAGGGGGTCGGTAGGATGCAGGGCAGTGTACAGGGGGTCGGTAGGATGCAGGGCAGTGTACAGAGGGTCGGTAGGATGCAGGGCAGTGTACAAGGGGTTGGTAGGATGCAGGGCAGTGTACAGAGGGTCGGTAGGATGCAGGGCAGTGTACAGGGGGTCGGTAGGATGTAGGGCAGTGTACAGGGGGTCGGTAGGATGCAGGGCAGTGTACAGGGGTTGGTAGCAGGTAGAGCAGCGTGCAGGGGTCGGTAGGATATAAGCGCAGTATGCAGGGTCAATAGGGTAGAGTTCCATTATGGGGTAAGAAGTTTCTCTTGTCCTGTTTGCCAGGTGTAACTCTCGGTATCTGTTCTTTTTTCTACTGTATATATAAGGACTGCACAGTACCATTTCACGGTCCTCATCCCTGGCATGGTACAGGACTCGGTTTCCTCCAGATGGTGAGATGTGATTGGTTGGATCTCCCCTGACGTTTTATCTCTTTGGCAGGTCCTGTCCTGGACATCCCCGCCGAGTCTCTGGAATCTAAAGAAAGTAAGACACTAAAAGATTACCATACTAATCAGACGATCGTTCTTGTAGATCCTGGAACTCTTGTTTACACATTTGATTCTATTTGCAGATGAGGATCCCGAGTCCCAGGAGTCGTTCACACTTCCAGGTAATCAATATAAACCTGGCATGGTTTTTGTGGGCTAATCAGAGTAAAATGTTGAGATCATAAGGTGCACCCTGGCCCCGGACCTACTGTAGTCCTTTGGACTGACCCATCAATCCTGGAGAATCCATTTAAACTTGTGGGCTTGTGTCTGGTGCTGAGCTGGTAAAGGATGGAAAACTGTCACAGAGAAGACAACCTGCACTATGGTGATCAGTCACTGCAATGACAATATCAACCCCAAGGGACTGGCCAGAAGAATGAGCAACTTCCTCCAGAGGGCAGAATGCACAGGAGCTGAGGAGGGAGGACAGCCATGGTCCCTCCAGAGGGCAGAATGTGCAGGAGGGGGGTTTGTGTGACTCAAAGTTTATTTGTCTGCTGGAGAAGACAGCACAGGGCCTAGACAAGGCTTCAGGCTCTATTCCTCATCATACTTAGGATGGCCACGGGTCCAGCACAGGGCCCAGATAAGTTTCCAGGCCCTATTCCTCATCATACTTAGGATGGCCACGGATCCAGCACAGGGCCCAGATAAGTTTCCAGGCCCTATTCCTCATCATACTTAGGATGGCCACGGGTTCAGCACAGGGCCCAGATAAGTTTCCAGGCCCTATTCCTCATCATACTTAGGATGGCCACGGGTCCAGCACAGGGCCCAGATAAGTTTCCAGGCCCTATTCCTCATCATACTTAGGATGGCCACGGGTCCAGCACAGGGCCCAGATATATTTTCAGGCCCTATTCCTCATCATACTTAGGTTGGTCACAGGTCCAGTACAGCACTGAGACAAGGTTTCAGCTTCTATTCTTCCTCATACTTAGGATGGTCAAGGATCCAGCACAAGGCCCAAACACGGCTTCAGTTCCTATCCTTCCCCATACTTAGTATGGCCATGGGTCTGGCACAGGGCCCAAACACGGCTTTAGGTCTATCCTTCCCCATATTTAGGATGGCCATGGGTCCAGTACAGCACTGAGACAAGGTTTCAGCTCCTATTCTTCCTCATATTTAGTATGGCCATGGGTCCGGAGCAGAGCCCAAACACGGCTTCAGGCCCTATTTTTCCTCATACTTAGGATGGCAATGGGTCCGACGCAGGGCCCAGACAAGGCTTCAGGGCAGAAGGAATTTCTGACATGTTAGAAAACTTATCAGACATTTTTGAATTCAGTCTTTTGTATTGCAAATCTTCTAATAAAGAACATTGGGGAGAACACACGGGGTCAAATTCTGGGTCTGACAATGGAGAAACTTACTTTACGTATTTCTAAATAATATGCAGTGAACAATCAATGCTTATACTATAGCATAGTTTTTTTTTCATGGAGTATGGAATGGTTGGAACCCCTGCCAGGTTTTTTATTGTATGTACCTGTGGAAGGATTCACTTCCTGTCCTAGAACCACAAGAGGAGGTGAAGGGAGCTCTCTCCAAAGAGGTCCCCATTGGAAGATAACGATTATAAAATGTGTGATTTTGTGATCAGCTTTTGCCCGGTGGCAATGGTTAGATGGGGGGGGGGGGGGGGGGGACGGGGACGACTCAACAGCAGGGACACCTGACAGGGGTTCCTTCCCCGCTCGACCATAAACTAAAAGTCTTGGCTTTGGGTACCTTTTAAAGTGCATCTCTCTTTGTTGAACCATTTCCATGTTATGGAATATATATTATTCTTCTGCCCGCTGGTCCTTAATGATGTCACAAACCGCCAGGACAGCCCAGTAGCAGATACGGTGATGCTGTATTGGACCAGATGTGGGTGGGGGAAGATTCTTCATCATACTTAAGGAATAATAATTTATTTCATCTCTTTCAGCTGGAAAGTGAGCATTCACCATCGTGCCCCATTGACCTCCCAAACCTTACCCCTTCCTTCCCCAACACATGTGCCTCATCCACCTTCATATTCCCCTTTTCTCTACTAAATGCCCCCCATTCCATCCTGCGCCAGATGTGTTTGAGCCTCCAGGAGCCACAGCTGGAATTATAGGACTCCCCAGGACGGAGGATGATTCCCAGCAGACCATTCAGTGATATCATCACCTTCATCCAACCAACAAAGCATGCAGGATATAAACCCTCCCCCAACCCGCAGGAAAAATCTATTCTGGACCCAGAAAACCAACTCGGGAACTGTAATGGGTTACTATGCCAACCTAGTGGGGGCCGAGATCATCTAATACGTAAAATGGGGGGGTCTATGCTAACCCACAAGGACTGAGATCAGCCAATATGTAAAACGGGGGGGGGGGGGGTCTATGCCAACCCAGGGGTCCCTGAGATCGGCCAATTTGTACTGTAGAATGGGGGTCTATGCCAACCCGGCCCCCCCCCCAGATTGGCAAATATGTAGAAGGGGGGGGGTCTATGCTAACCGGGGGGGGGCGAGATCAGCCAATATGTATAATGGGGGGGTCTTTGCAAACCCAGGAGGGCCCCCGAGATCAGCCAGTATGTAGAATGAGGGGTGTCTATGCCAACCCAGTGGGGTCAAGATTGTCCAATGCGTAGGATGGGGGAGCGAGATCAGCTAAATGTAGAATGAGGGGCTGGTACAGGACTCATAATAGAAAGCAGGGGTCAATCATATTAACGGTGAAGACATTTCACAGCATATCTATAGCACTTCTTCAGCTCTCACATACCCCCGAATTTATACCCCACCCTACTAGGAACATACCCCAGAATTTATATCCACATTTATATACTAAAGGAGACTGCCTGCTACATTATGTACATGACGTGATATTCCGCAACACGTTGGGTGGAGCTGAGACCTTCAGCTAGCATTGTGGGAAGTGTCGCCACCTTGAGGGGGAAATTAGTGTTCATCCCCATGTTCCTCTTTGTGCTCCCAGGGATCAATCACAATTTAGGGCGGAGTCCTCGGCCTTCCTGGAGGAGATGATCGTTCTTCTGAATGTGCCTTATTCTGTAGATCAATAATCTGTTCATTCTAATAAACGTTTCAGCAAGTTCATTCTACGAGTCCTCTGATTTACTAAAACAAATGTCTGACCCGGCAGCTGGGGGAGGGGTGTGACTCCCACCTTATAAGAGTGGATTAATCCCCCTTCACCGGTGTAACCGTCCCCCCCCTCCTCCTTATACAACGTAAATCCATTCTTTCTCCTCCTCCAGGGTAATCCCCCTGCTCATACAGGGTTATCCCCCCACCCTCCGCCTCATACAGGGTAAATCTTTTCTTCCTCCCTCCTCATCCAGGGAAACCACCCCCAAAAACCTCCTCAAAGTGCCATCTCATCCCCTCCACGTGCAAAGCAAGTCCTTCCTTCATCCAGGGTAACCCCCCCAATCCTCCTCATCCAGGGTGACCCCCCTACCCCAATCCTCCTCATCCAGGGTGACCCCCCCAATCCTCCTTGTCAAGGGTGACCCCCCCCCAATCCTCATCCAGGGTGACCCCCCTACCCAAATCCTCCTCATCCAGGGTGACCCCCCAATCCTCCTCATCCAGGGTGACCCCTCTACCCCAATCCTCCTCATCCAGGGTGACCCCTCTACCCCAATCCACCTCGTCAAGGGTGACCCCCCCAATCCTCCTCATCCAGGGTGATCCTCCCAATCCTCCTCATCCAGGGTGATCCCCCCAATCCTCCTCATCCAGGGTGATCCCCCCCAATCCTCCTCATCCAGGGTGACCCCCCCAATCCTCATCCAGGGTGACCCCCTACCCCAATCCTCCTCATACAGGGTTATCCCCCCACCTTCCTCCTCAACAAGGTAAATCTATTCTTCCTCCCTCCTCATCCAGGGAACCCACCCCAATCCTCTTCATCCAGGGTGACCCCCCCTACCCTAATCCTCTTCATCCAGGGTGACCCCCCTACCCCAATCCTCCTCATCCAGGGTGACCCCCCCCACCCCAATCCTCCTCATCCAGGGTGACCCCTCTCTCAAAACCTCCTCCTCATAAGGTGTAATATCACCCCCTCCTCCTTATACAAAGTATATCCTTCTTCATCCAGGATAACACCCCCCCCCCCCCAAACCTCCTTCTCCAAATAAAGGGTAATATCACCCCTCCTTCTGACACAGGGTAATCCCCCCGGTGGGATGTCAGTGAGCAGTGCGGACACATGGAGTTTGTACACAATTTATATTTATACACAGAAGATTATTCATAAAAATCCAAAATACAACTCACTATAAACAGGTCAGAGTGTAATATACAAATATATCTCCGAGCAAAGCTGAACCCCGCCCACCCACCGACTGCCAATCACAGCCTTCCGCCGCCATCTGCTGTTTGTACATCTCAAGTGCACCCGGGGCGTCAGGTGCATTGTGTGCGAAGGCTAGATCTACGTAGGGCCTGGACCCTCAGCCACAGAGAAGCATCAATCGCTGCTGTGCACACTAAAGTGCTTAGACTGGTCTGGACACTGCAGAACTATCCCCCCCCCCCCCCCCCCGTGTCCAATTCTCCCCTCCCCCAAATAATGGCTGCCATTGTATTGCTCTACACAGCAGACGTGATCACCTTAATATCACCCTCAGGGGTCACATACTTAGTGGGGTCCCATTCCTGCCAACCTTTCGGGGATTAGATACACTCATATTAGTGGGGTCCCGGCCCTTCTAGGTCTTTAGTGGGGTCCCAGTTCTTTCAGGGTCACACTGTTAGTGAGGTCCTGGCCCTCCATGATCTTGAGTTGTCGCATACAATCATCATAGTGGGATCCCATATCTTTCAGGTTTTTTAGGGGCAACACTGTTAGTGAGGTCCTGGCCCTCCCAGGAGTTTAGGGAATATATATACACCTATGTTGGGTGGCGGCAGCCCTTCAAGGTCTTTGGGGTCACATACCCATGTTGGGTCCTGTTCCTTCCAAACTTTCAGGGTTCACATACTTAGATGTTAGTGGGGTCCCATTCCTGCCAACCCTTCGGGGATTAGATACACTCTTATTAGTGGGGTCCCAGCTCTTTCAGGGTCACACTGTTAGTGGGGTCCCGGCCCCCCCAGGAATTTTAGGGATTATATATACACCTATGTTGGGTGGCAGCAGCCCTTCAAGGTCTTTGGGGTCACATACTCATGTTGGGTCCTGTTCCTTCCAAACTTTCAAAGGTCACATACATGTGTTAGTGGGAGTCACATACGCTCTTGCTAGGGGATCCCAGCCCTTCCTAGGAACCTGCAGGGCAACCTACAATTGCTAGTGGGGTCCTGTCCCTTCCAACCCTTCGGGGATCAGATACACTAATGCTAGTGAGGTTCGGGCCCACCTAGACACCAAAGCTTCTCCCAGTCTCTGCCCTGGTACTGTGTAGGGTCACACATAATAGTGAGGTCCGGACCCTCCCAGGTCTTCAGGAGCCACATATCCCCAGGTTAGTGGGATCCGGACCTTCCCAGGTCTTACATATCCCCAGGTTAGTTGGGTCCGGGCCTTCGCACGTCTTACATATGCCCAGGTTAGTTGGGTCCAGGCCTTCTGAGGTCTTACATATCCCCAGGTTAGTGGGGTCCAGGCCTGCCCAGGTCTTACATATCCCCAGGTTAGTGGGGTCCGGGCCTTCCCAGGTCTTACATATCCCCAGGTTAGTGGGGTCCGGGCCTTCCCAGGTCTTACATATCCCCAGGTTAGTGGGGTCTGGGCCTTCCCAGGTTTTACAAATCCCCAGGTTAGTGGGGTCTGGGCCTTCCCAGGTCTTACATATCCCCATGTTAGATGGGTTCGGACCTTCGCACGTCTTACATATGCCCAGGTTAGTTGGGGCCGGGCCTTCCCAGGTCTTACATATCCCCAGGTTAGTGGGGTCTGGGCCTTCCCAGGTCTTACATATCCCCAGGTTAGTAGGGTCCGGACCTTCCCAGGTCTTACATATCCCCAGGTTAGTAGGGTCCGGACCTTCCCAGGTCTTACATATCCCCAGGTTAGTAGGGTCCGGACCTTCCCAGGTCTTACATATGCCCAGGTTAGATGGGTTCGGACCTTCGCACGTCTTACATATGCCCAGGTTAGTTGGGTCCGGGCCTTCCCAGGTCTTACATATGCCCAGGTTAGTTGGGTCCGGGCCTTCGCACGTCTTACATATCCCCAGGTTAGTGGGGTCCGGGCCTTCCCAGGTCTTTACATATCCCCAGGTTAGTAGGGTCCGGACCTTCCCAGGTCTTACATATCCCCAGGTTAGTAGGGTCCGGACCTTCCCAGGTCTTACATATCCCCAGGTTAGTGGGGTCTGGGCCTTCCCAGGTCTTACATATCCCCAGGTCTTCAGGGGTCACCTACCCCCAGGTTACTGGAGTCCGGGCCCTCCCAGTCCCGGTGCGTTGTAACTTGTGTCTTGTAGGATAAAGTGACAGTGGTGTCAGGCTGGGACAGGAAGTGTAGACAGAATGTGTGACGAAGGCAACAAAGGGTAGGAGCCAATCAAATGAAGGATAGACGATGACATCAGAGTATATAGTAATGAGTGCAAAGCTGGAATGCCACCTCTTCGTGATTGGAGAGTGGGGGAAGGGAGAAATCCTTGCAAAGTCAGAGTCTTGGGGAGCCATTCTGCTCTGTCCTCATAGACCCCAATCCTCCAGCGGTACACCCAGCACACGGCGGCAGTGCCGCACACACACAACCAGGCCATGGCAGCGGCAATGCGACGCCTGAACACAGCAGAGAAGGAAAGCCGTAATATCAGAATCCATTGTCCTGGGAGAGAGAAGCAGTCACTATACCATCCTGCAGGGGGCGCCGTCCCTCAGACCCCCGACCCCCCAGACTTGTTCTGAGAGCCCCAAGACAGGAGGGAGAGGGTAGGGTCCTCCTCATCCTCCAACTCCAGAAGAATGGGAAGATCCGAGCTGGCAGAGTTCATCAGAATGACCGGCTGCCCCGTGTAATGCACGATCTGCTTTCCTGGGAGGAGGAGAGACATAGACAATCAGATCTCACCGTATAGAAGACGTACCAGTTCTGGCTTTTTATACAAACATCACATCCAAGCTGCATCCTCTCTCCACCCCATCGCTGACCCCTCTGCATCCAACCACTCTCCCCACCCCATCGCTGACCCCTCTGCATCCAATCTCTTCACCCCATCGCTGACCCCTCTGCATCCAACCACTCTCCCACCCCATCGCTGGCCCTCTGCATCCAACCACTCTCCCACCCCATCGCTGGCCCTCTGCATCCAACCACTCTCCCACCCCATCGCTGGCCCTCTGCATCCAACCACTCTCCCACCCCATCGCTGGCCCTCTGCATCCAACCACTCTCCCACCCCAATCGCTGCCCCGCTGCATCCAACCACTCTCCCACCCCATCGCTGGCCCTCTGCATCCAACCACTCTCCCACCCCAATCGCTGCCCCGCTGCATCCAACCACTCTCCCACCCCATCGCTGGCCCTCTGCATCCAACCACTCTCCCACCCCATCGCTGGCCCTCTGCATCCAACCACTCTCCCACCCCATCGCTGGCCCTCTGCATCCAACCACTCTCCCCACCCCATCGCTGGCCCTCTGCATCCAACCACTCTCCCACCCCATCGCTGGCCCTCTGCATCCAACCACTCTCCCACCCCATCGCTGGCCCCTCTGCATCCAACCACTCTCCCACCCCATCGCTGGCCCTCTGCATCCAACGACTCTCCCACCCCAATCGCTGCCCCGCTGCATCCAACCACCCCAATCGCTGCCCTGCTGCATCTAACCACTCTCCCACCCCATCGCTGGCCCTCTGCATCCAACCACTCTCCCACCCCATCGCTGGCCCTCTGCATCCAACCACTCTCCCACCCCATCGCTGGCCCTCTGCATCCAACCACTCTCCCACCCCAATCGCTGCCCCGCTGCATCCAACCACTCTCCCACCCCATCGCTGGCCCTCTGCATCCAACCACTCTCCCACCCCAATCGCTGCCCCGCTGCATCCAACCACTCTCCCACCCCATCGCTGGCCCTCTGCATCCAACCACTCTCCCACCCCAATCGCTGCCCGCTGCATCCAACCACTCTCCCACCCCATCGCTGGCCCTCTGCATCCAACCACTCTCCCACCCCATCGCTGGCCCTCTGCATCCAACCACTCTCCCACCCCATCGCTGGCCCTCTGCATCCAACCACTCTCCCACCCCATCGCTGGCCCTCTGCATCCAACCACTCTCCCACCCCATCGCTGGCCCTCTGCATCCAACCACTCTCCCACCCCATCGCTGGCCCTCTGCATCCAACCACTCTCCCACCCCATCGCTGGCCCTCTGCATCCAACCACTCTCCCACCCCATCGCTGGCCCTCTGCATCCAACGACTCTCCCACCCCAATCGCTGCCCGCTGCATCCAACCACCCCAATCGCTGCCCTGCTGCATCTAACCACTCTCCCACCCCATCGCTGGCCCTCTGCATCCAACCACTCTCCCACCCCATCGCTGGCCCTCTGCATCCAACCACTCTCCCACCCCATCGCTGGCCCTCTGCATCCAACCACTCTCCCACCCCATCGCTGGCCCTCTGCATCCAACCACTCTCCCACCCCATCGCTGGCCCTCTGCATCCAACCACTCTCCCACCCCATCGCTGGCCCTCTGCATCCAACGACTCTCCCACCCCAATCGCTGCCCCGCTGCATCCAACCACCCCAATCGCTGCCCTGCTGCATCTAACCACTCTCCCACCCCATCGCTGGCCCTCTGCATCCAACCACTCTCCCACCCCATCGCTGGCCCTCTGCATTCAACCACTCTCCCCCACCCCATCGCTGGCCCTCTGCATCCAACCACTCTCCCCACCCCATCGCTGGCCCTCTGCATCCAACCACTCTCCCACCCCATCGCTGGCCCTCTCATCCAACCACTCTCCCACCCCATCGCTGGCCCTCTGCATCCAACCACCTCTCCCACCCCATCGCTGGCCCTCTGCATCCAATGTCTTCCACCCCATCGCTGGCCCTCTGCATCCAATGTCTTCCACCCCATCGCTGGCCCTCTGCATCCAATCTCTCCACCCCATTCGCTGCCGGTCTCTACACACAGCAGACAGAGAGGAGGTCATACCGGCATCTTC
>JBBGZY010003938.1:5000-21822 GCA_037952925.1 Lithobates clamitans | reverse complement strand
TATCAGTCAGGAGAAGGGTATTTAAGGCATTAGATATACCATGGAACACAGTGAAGACCGTCATCCAGTTTAATTTAATGGAATATTTAATAGTTCTGTGGCCCATTTAGGGAAATACAGTGGCTAATTTATTTGATATGGTCAGAAATTAAATAAATATTTATAAAAAATAAAGTATACTTTTTTTGTGTGTGTTGACCAGTAAGTGCAGCTTTGGGCCTCATTCACACTCATGCAAGGGCTGTGTTTTCCCATATGGGAATGCACAGGTGTTCCATGCATTCCTATGCAGGCAGCCCCAGTGTACATATCTGCCAGCACACCATAGACCTTCAGATAACATCTAAGTGTTTCTTTACTAAAGAATGATCACACCATTCACATCAAAGAAGTACAACATTTCGGAGCTGTGCAAGACCCCTAATCAGGCATGTGATGTGAAGTGCATACAATAGTGAGAAGGTATTTAAACCAACATCCACCAAACAAAGGCAAAAAAGGAGCCAATCCTGCATATTATATATTATTCAGACCCCCTTAAATTTTTCACTCTGTTATATTGTAGCCATTTGCTAAAATCATTTAAGTTCATTTTTTTCCTCATTAATGTACACACAGCACCCCATATTGACAGAAAAACAGAATTATTGACATTTTTGCAGATTTATTAAAAAAGGATAACTGAAATATCACATGGTCCTAAGTATTCAGACCCTTTGCTCAGTATTTAGTAGAAGCCCCTTTTGATCTAATACAGCCATGAGTCTTTTTGGGAAAGATGCAACAAGTTTTTCACACCTGGATTTGGGGATCCTCTGCAATTCCTCCTTGCAGATCCTCTCCAGTTCTGTCAGGTTGGATGGTAAACGTTGGTGGACGGCCATTTTTAGGTCTCGCCAGAGATGCTTAATTGGGTTCAAGTCAGGGCTCTGGCCGGCCATTCAAGAACAGTCACTGAGTTGTTGTGAAGCCACTCCATTATTTTAGCTGTGTGCTTAGGGTCATTGTCTTGCTGGAAGGTAAACCTTCGGCCCAGTCTGAGGTCCTGAGCACTCTGGAGAAGGTTTTTGTCCAGGATATCCCTGTACTTGGCCGCATTCATCTTTCCCTCAATTGCAACCACTCGTTCTGTCCCTGCAGCTGAAAAACACCCCCACAGCATGATGCTGCCACCACCATGCTTCACTGTTGGGACTGTGTTGGACAGGTGATGAGCAGTGCCTGGTTTTCTCCACACACACCGCTTAGAATTAAGGCCAAAAAAGTTCTATCTTGGTCTCATCAGACCAGAGAATCTTATTTCTCACCATCTTGGAGTCCTTCAGGTTTTTTTTATCTTTCATGTGTCTTGCACTGAGGAGAGGCTTCCGTGGGGCCACTCTGGCATAAAGCCCCGACTGGAGGAGGGCTGCAATGATGGTTGACTTTCTACAACTTTCTCCCATCTCCCGACTGCATCTCTGGAGCTCAGCCACAGTGATCTTTGGGTTCTTCTTTACCTCTCTCACCAAGGCTCTTCTCCCCCGATAGCTCAGTTTGGCCGGACGGCCAGCTCTAGGAAGGGTTCTGGTCATCCCAAAAGTCTTCCATTTAAGGATTATGGAGGCCACTGTGCTCTTTAGGAACCTTAAGTGCAGCAGAATTTTTTTTGTAACCTTGGCCAGATCTGTGCCTTGCCACAATTCTGTCTCTGAGCTCTTCAGGCAGTTCCTTTGACCTCATGATTCTCATTTGCTCTGACATGCACTGTGAGCTGTAAGGTCTTATATAGACAGGTGTGTGGCTTTCCTAATCAAGTCCAGTATAATCAAGTATATATAGTCCAAGTATAATCAAACACAGCTGGACTCAAATGAAGGTGTAGAACCATCTACAAACCATCATCAAGGATGATCAGAAGAAATGGACAGCACCTGAGTAAAATATATGAGTGTCACAGCAAAGGGTCTGAATACTTAGGACCATGTGATATTTCAGTTTTTCCTTTAATACATTTCCAAAAATGTCGACAATTCTGTGTTTTTCTGTCAATATGGGGTGCTGTGTGTACATTAAAGGGAAAAAAAATAAAATGAACTTAGCAAATGACTACAATATAACATAGAGTGAAAAATAAATTGAAGGGGGTCTGAACTAACACATACACACTAATATATATATATATCTATATCTATATCTCCAGGGAGATCTTCATTACCATCTACCACCAAATGAAAGCCCAATTTGTCCTGAAAAAAATGTGGCATAATCCACAAAGTTGTGACGATATGTACTTCCTCCCCCCCCCCCCCCCAAAATAATTTTATTGAACGTTTTAGCGTTTAAGAAAAATAAAATAAAAAAAAACACACACAACAGCAAATAAAAGAATATATGCCACAGCACAGTGTACAATAAACCTTATGCATGTCCACGATATTGACTGTGATAAAGCAGAATCTGTACAGAGGCACATAATGCATAAAAAAAAAAAAAAAGCTCTGAGTCAGTCAAGACGTTTTTAAAAGGAATGCACTTACTCATAACATTAAACACGGGGAGGTACATCAGGTATATGCCCAGAATAAAAAAAAAAAAAAAAAAAAAAAAAAATCGCACAAAAAGTTGGTAAGCTTAGGAGCCTTACTACTGCCAAGCTCACAATTTAGAAAAGTACGGTTCTACTAACATATGTCAAAGTTGAAAAATTGTGCTTAGGCATTAACATTTGTTGTACCCTTAGGTGTGAAGGGGTTTAGTGGAAGTTCTAATATAAATCTTGTCTAAATAAATTGTATTATAAAAAAAACAGAATCTTATAATTCTTGCGTAAACCAGACTGCCGGTGATATTTTTAATAAACTGTTCCGCAATTAAATATGTTAGCGGCCAGATTCTGAGAATTTGTGCTGCCAGCAGCAGACAATTTGATTTAATTTCACATCCTTTTGTTCAGTTACAATCCGAACATTTGAATCTAAAAACTGAGACAATCAAGACAGCTGACAGAGGAAGATAAAACGGATCAGAGTCACATCAGCCCACACTTATCACACTTCCTCTGCATGCATTGCTCAGCACTGTACTAGATTAGAACAGCAAACAACTTTCCTGTCCTACAGTAATGGTAACTGACAAAGAAAAAAAAAAAAAAAAAAAAAAAAACACCCACACAATAAGGTTTTAATAAAGCACCACTGAGACCATAGCTGAAACACAAAAGTGCATTAACCAGCAGCTACCAAATCTGACAAGCTTTCCTTGCTAAGGTGATAAAACACTTAAAGCAGAGTTCCACCCAAAAGTGGAACTTCCGCTTATTCATCTTGCGGAAGGTGACAACCACACATGGCCCCTGATGAAGTCTTTATGACGAAGCGCGTTAGATAGAGCCTGGATACATAATGTCGCCACGCACGACAACCGGCCATTTTGTTGGTTGGAAACTTTCCTATTTTGGAGTGAAATGCTGATTTTATCCTCATGGTTCGAGAGTATTTTGGCGTCTTTAAATAAAATGTTGGATTGTCCGTAATACTGCACGAGGCATTTTTGTTCCGCTTCCTTTATCCTGCGTGGTTTAGGCCCCCCCCTTTGTTGGAGTGTCTCATATTAAGAAAAATTAAGGATACCAGGAGGCCATTTGGATACCTGATGTTTATTTGGGTGCTGTTGACCACTTAGTGATCCACTATGGAGGGTAAGAGGCAGAGAGTGTTGTGATACCATTAGAGGATATCTCTTTTATCACCCTTTGTGTTAAAGTGCACTTTTTGGAGGTGCTTTTTTCAACTCTGAAGATCAATAATGGAATTTTGAAGGACTTTATTTACTATGTGAAAGCTCTGCATTTATACATTTTAACCACATACAGAGTGACTGACATATACAAATCACATTTATGTGGGATCTGGTTTTAAAGCCATACCGAAACCTCATTTTTTGTTTTACTTGTTATGCAGTTAGGTTATTATAACATGTGGCCCCATTGGAGAGATTTTGCACATATCCCATTCTGATGGCCAAACAGCAAGTGAGGGGGGGGGGAAAAAAAAAGCGCAAAATGGGAGGTTTCAATCCTTCCCTGACTAAGATTAAAACCAAAAATGGCTGGCTGGACTAGTGCTTTAAATTGAATGCCATTACCATGGCCAGTATATTTAAAAGTGGTTGTAAACCCCCTACATATACCCAGTGAAGTGACTGGCCTCAGGTAATACACAGAGATGAAACAAAGCCTCCTACAAAAGTTTTACCCGTTTATCTGCAGCATTCTAAAGCATACAATTTTACACATTTCTGAGCTCCAGAAGGAAGGGGGTGGGGTTCTGATGCCACACACACACTTCACAGCATAGTGCAGGGAGCTGTGAGTAATCTGAGACCTGAGTGGAGGGAATAGACAACCCCCACTACACATAGGGAAATATACACAGCTGGGGCTGTCAATCGCCTTCAGAAGTGATTCATGCAGCGAAAGGAATGAGACAGCAGGCAGGAGTCACACTTGGTGCTCTGGACTGAGGCAAGTACACACCATAGAGCAGGGATATGCAATTAAGGGACCTCCAGCTGTTGCAAAACTACAAGTCCCATCATTACTCTGCCTCTGGGTGTCATGCTTGTGGCTGTCAGAGTCTTGCTATGCCTCATGGGACTTGTAGTTATGCAACAGCTGGAGGTCCGCTATTTGCAGATCCCTGCCATAGGAGGGATATACTTTGTTCATTTCATAGGTTTACAACTTCTTTAATTTCCACATACCTTATAACCGGGCGATTTTATTCCAGGTGGAACAGAGTCCTAAAACAAAATGTAAAAAATTATAAATAAATACAAACTATGCACAATAAATTAGGTAAACTCTACATTGTCAATCAAGACACACATTCTTAGAACAGTCCCACAGCAACAAACTTTCTTCAATTACCAATAAAAAAAAAAAAAAAAAAAAAAAAGGAAGAAGAAGTGTATTTATATAGATTTGATCTTTCAACCCACTGAGGTCATTTCTGGGTTTGTGCTTCTCTATGCAATGCAGGCAGATCATGGCTGGTGGGAGGAGCTGGCAGGGTGCTGTACATAGATTCCTGAAAACGTCACAGCTCCCTGCCTGAGTACTCCTGCTAAGAGTCCCCTGCCATGATGCAAGCATTAAGCTGGCTTTCGGAAGCGAATATCAAAATGCTTGGCGAGTAGGTATTAAGTCTGGGGAGTGAGCAGTCCTAACGCATCCGCATGTGTTTTTCAACTCCAGTCCTCAAGGTGCCCCAACAGGTCAGGTTTTCAGGATTTCCCTCAAATGAACCAGCTGTGGTAATTACTAAGGCGGTGAAACTGATCACATCACCTGTGCAAAATAATGGAAAGCCTGAAAAGATGACCTGTTGGGGTGCCTTGAGGACTGGAGTTGAGAAACATTGGTCCAAGGCAATGCCCACCTATAATGCCGAGCCTCCATGACTGAAAGAACTGAAATCGAATAAATGAAAAGGGGTGGGCCAGGGACAGTAAGTCTGTGGAAGAAAGAGCTAAATGTTGCTGGACATCCTCCAGCCAAAAAAACGAGGCATCCTCCATCTTGCTGTGTCTTCTAATCCAGTGGTCATCAACTCCTGTCCTCAGGGCCCACTAACAGGCCAGGTTTTATGTATTACCTTGGGGGAGATGCCGACTAGAATACTGCAATCACTGAGCAGAAAATGATATCACCTGTGATGTATTTCAGTTATCTTTCAAACCTGGCCTGTTAGTGGGTCCTGAGGACAGGGTTGATGACCACTGTTCTAATGCACACTGGTAGAGGCTCACAGTAGGGAAGCACCAATATATTGGCATGCTGCGCCCCACTGACTGCAATGCAAAAAAACACCAGCCAAGTGAATTGAATTTTTATTTATTTTTTTTTTTTTAGCTGTCCATTTCGGTTTTCAGACAAGTGCATCCTGAATTTTCGGCACTTGACTTTTCATTTTGGTGCACCACTAGCTCATGCTATGCAGCAAACATCTTGGAAAAATAACACAAAACTCACCTAGGTGGATGCAGCATTGGTCAAATGCTGAGTCTGTCCCCCGCCACCTCTAAGACTGAGAGCTGAGTGATCAAACACTGCTGACTGCTCAGTTCTCGGTCTTCAGGAGCAGAGAGCCAATGACCTCTTTGTTCTGCCCCTCTACTGCCAACTAAAGTGCCAGGCTAAGGAGGGGGTGGGCGTGGCTGGCTCAGGATCTTTTGAGAGGCGGAGCCAGCTGCTGGTCAGGCAACTGGGTGGATCCTGACAATAAAGTCGTGATCCCTTCAGAATCTGGAGGGGCCCCGAGTAAGGTCGGCCCGACAACGGACTTTAGCCCACTGTCAGCTGAATACAGGTCACAAAAGAGCAGAACGAACTGCACTCCTGTGATCCCCAGGAAAAGAGCTTTGGCTCCACTTCTCCTTCAAACGGCAGTTTTTAAAATGATTAAAAAAAAAAATTAATACGGTTTCTATATATTAGGATACGCCAAGAATGTATTATTGAAAGGTCTACTTCAAACCGCTCCTGCATGAAGGTTAACTGCAGTTTAGGTCACCTGGTCCTTTCAGGCCCCCCCCCCCCGCCTTCACACTCCAGCTGTTGCTTAACCATTATTCTCTGGAGAGCGTTCGTACTGCAGCATCTGGAGCGGGAGAACGTTCACCTTCCCTGTTATTAATGAGGGGAAATCACTCAGTCCCTGGAAGCTGATATGCAGCATTTATTATTAAATATTACTGGCTGCAGGAAAGTGGCGAGCTCCATGAACAAGACCGGAGGGGTCCAAAGGACCTTGTAAGCAACAGCTCTCAAATCGCCATAAAGACAGCACACTGCAATATACAGCAATGAAAATCCATAGTTTGTTTGTTACAATGTTTGTTTAATTTTTATTATTTTCTCTGGAGGGACCATGGTGGTAATGTATTCCAGTAGCTGGAGAACTGAAGTGCTGACAACAGATGGTGGAGGTTATATATTAACAGCAGAGAAGTGTGGAATACTGAAATTGAAGCGTGTATAGTTGTAGTATGAATACAGATACATTATATACTGAGCTACATACAGTAACAGATTATATTACAGTGTAGTACGTTGATCCAAGAGTACATTGCAGTATAAATAGTAAGTGGTGTCCAAAAAAAATAAATAAATAAACAAACACACACACACTGTACGGGTTAAAAAGGAAAGGAAAGGAAAAAAGGAAAGGAAAGGAAAAAAAGGAAAGGAAAGGAAAAAAGGAAAGGAAAGGAAAAAAGGAAAGGAAAGGAAAAAAGGAAAGGAAAGGAAAAAAGGAAAGGAAAGGAAAAAAGGAAAGGAAAGGAAAAAAGGAAAGGAAAGGAAAAAAGGAAAGGAAAGGAAAAAAGGAAAGGAAAGGAAAAAAAGGAAAGGAAAGGAAAAAAGGAAAGGAAAGGAAAAAAGGAAAGGAAAGGAAAAAAGGAAAGGAAAGGAAAAAAGGAAAGGAAAGGAAAAAAGGAAAGGAAAGGAAAAAAGGAAAGGAAAGGAAAAAAAGGAAAGGAAAGGAAAAAAGGAAAGGAAAGGAAAAAGAAAAGGAAAGGAAAAAAGGAAAGGAAAGGAAAAAAGAAAGGAAAGGAAAAAAAGGAAAGGAAAGGAAAAAAGGAAAGGAAAGGAAAAAAGGAAAGGAAAGGAAAAAAGGAAAGGAAAGGAAAAAAGGAAAGGAAAGGAAAAAAGGAAAGGAAAGGAAAAAAGGAAAGGAAAGGAAAAAAGGAAAGGAAAGGAAAAGAAAAGGAAAGGAAAGGAAAAAAGGAAAGGAAAGGAAAAGAAAAGGAAAAGGAAAGAAAAAAGGAAAGGAAAGGAAAAAAGGAAAGGAAAGGAAAAAAGGAAAGGAAAGGAAAAAAGGAAAGGAAAGGAAAAAAAGGAAAGGAAGGAAAAGAAAAGGAAAGGAAAGGAAAAAAGGAAAGGAAAGGAAAAGAAAAAAGGAAAGGAAAGGAAAAAAGGAAAGGAAAGGAAAAAAGGAAAGGAAAGGAAAAAAGGAAAGGAAAGGAAAAGAAAAAAGGAAAGGAAAGGAAAAAGGAAAGGAAAGGAAAAAAGGAAAGGAAAGGAAAAAAGGAAAGGAAAGGAAAAAAGGAAAGGAAAGGAAAAAAGGAAAGGAAAGGAAAAAAAGGAAAGGAAAGGAAAAAAGGAAAGGAAAGGAAAAAAGGAAAGGAAAGGAAAAAGGAAAGGAAAGGAAAAAAGGAAAGGAAAGGAAAAAAGGAAAGGAAAGGAAAAAAAAGGAAAGGAAAGGAAAAAAGGAAAGGAAAGGAAAAGAAAAGGAAAGGAAAAAAGGAAAGGAAAGGAAAAAAGGAAAGGAAAGGAAAAAAGGAAAGGAAAGGAAAAAAGGAAAGGAAAGGAAAAAAAGGAAAGGAAAGGAAAAAAGGAAAGGAAAGGGAGAAAGGAAAGGAAAGGAGAAAGGAAAGGAAAGGGAGAAGGAAAGGAAAGGGAGAAAGGAAAGGAAAGGGAGAAAGAAAAGGAGAAAGAAAAGGAGAAAGAAGGAGAGAAAGAAGGAGAAAGAAGGAGAGAAAAAAGGAGAAAGAAAGAAAAGGAGAAAGAAAGAAAAGGAGAAAGAAAGAAAAGGAGAAAGAAAGAAAAGGAGAAAGAAAGAAAAGGAGAAAGAAAGAAAAGGAGAAAGAAAGAAAAGGAGAAAGAAAGAAAAGGAGAAAGAAAGAAAAGGAGAAAGAAAGAAAAGGAGAAAGAAAGAAAAGGAGAAAGAAAGAAAAGGAGAAAGAAAGAAAAGGAGAAAGAAAGAAAAGGAGAAAGAAAGAAAAGGAGAAAGAAAGAAAAGGAGAAAGAAAGAAAAGGAGAAAGAAGGAAAAGGAGAAAGAAGGAAAGGAGAAAGAAGGAAAGGAGAAAGAAGGAAAGGAGAAAGAAGGAAAGGAGAAAGAAGGAAAAGGAGAAAGAAGGAAAGGAGAAAGAAGGAAAAGGAGAAAGAAGGAAGGAGAAAGAAGGAAAGGAGAAAGAAAGGAAAGGAGAAAGAAGGAAAGGAGAAAGAAAGAAAGAGAAAGAAGGAAAGGAGAAAGAAGGAAAGGAGAAAGAAGGAAAGGAGAAAGAAGGAAAGGAGAAAGAAGGAAAGGAGAAAGAAGGAAAGGAGAAAGAAGGAAAGGAGAAAGAAGGAAAGAGAAAGAAGGAAAGGAGAAAGAAGGAAAGGAGAAAGAAGGAAAGGAGAAAGAAGGAAAGGAGAAAGAAGGAAAGGAGAAAGAAGGAAAGGAGAAAGAAGGAAAGGAGAAAAGAAGGAAAGGAGAAAGAAGGAAAGGAGAAAGAAGGAAAGGAGAAAGAAGGAAAGGAGAAAGAAGGAAAGGAGAAGAAGGAAAGGAGAAAGAAGGAAAAGGAGAAAGAAGGAAAGGAGAAAGAAGGAAAGGAGAAAGAAGGAAAGGAGAAAGAAGGAAAGGAGAAAGAAGGAAAGGAGAAAGAAGGAAAGAGAAAGAAGGAAGGAGAAAGAAGGAAAGGAGAAAGAAGGAAAGGAGAAAGAAGGAAAGGAGAAAGAAGGAAAGGAGAAAGAAGGAAAGGAGAAAGAAGGAAAGGAGAAAGAAGGAAAGGAGAAAGAAGGAAAGGAGAAAGAAGGAAAGGAGAAAGAAGGAAAGGAGAAAGAAGGAAAGGAGAAGAAGGAAAGGAGAAAGAAGGAAAGGAGAAAGGAAAGGAGAAAGGAAAAAAGGAAGGAGCACCAACCAAAAACGCATTGCCTGTGTGGTAGCTCTATTTGTATAAAGCTATGGCAAAGGTAATGCGCTAGGTTGGTTCGCCCTCAGGGCTCTAAGGAAGAGGGGGATGGGTCTTCTAACACTTGGGACTAGATCGCTTCCAGTACTCTGGAGTTTCATGTGCCTTAACGCTAATGTTTGCAAGTATAAATCTCCCTTCCCCCTTTTTTTTTTCATACAAAAAAGGGAGATTTATACTTGCAAACATTAGCGTTAAGGCACATGAAACTCCAGAGTACTGGAAGCGATCTAGTCCCAAGTGTTAGAAGACCCATCCCCCTCTTCCTTAGAGCCCTGAGGGCGAACCAACCTAGCGCATTACCTTTGCGATAGCTCTATTGGTATAAAGCTACCACACAGGCAATGCGTTTGGTTGGTGCGCTGGATTTACAGACAGCACAAGAGGGGAATCAGTTCTGGAGGGGGCCGGAGTTCCAGAGGAGGGACAAAGAAGCAGAAGTTTCAGGAAGGACCAGAAGAGGACAGAGTTCTGAAGAAGGCCAGACCGGGTCAAAGATCGGGGGGCGGGGGTCTTAGAATGGCACCAGAGAGTGCTCGAGAAGGCCAGAGTTCCATCGGGGGCAGAGGTGGCCTGAGTTCCATCAAGGGCCAGAGCTTCGCTGAGGGGATAGATAAAAAAAAAAAAAAAAAAAAAAAAAAACACCACACACACACACACCAAAAGCAAATAATTTAGAAAATCATTACTGTGGCATTACTTACAGTAGGGCAGGGCTGTACTGCGCAGTCTTTTATCCCACAATGACTATTATCATTCCAGAAGGGACATGGCTTTTTCAAATTGCCTTTAAAAAAAAAAAGATATATATTTTAGCTGTAAATTAAAAGGTCTCCATTTCTTACAGCAATTACAAGGATAGATGTTTTAGGACACAAATGAACAAAAAAAAAAAAAATGTAGGCATAATAAATACAATCAGCTGAGGCTGGCCAACTACCCTGAGCAAGATGGCAAATGTGCCTAAAGAATTACAATGTACCCTTTATAACCCTTTTTGTGTGTTTAGTGCCCAGTCACACCAGAACGCAGTGTGGAAGCCCACATTTTATTTGCTTTTCCCCGCACAGTTTTTGGAAAGGCACACTGGGTGTGCAATCTGCTGTGGGTGTCAATAGATTCACAAGGACACCCCAAATGGGAGATCGGAAATGCGTTTGCCTGGTACCGCAGTACCATGTAATCTGGTTGCAGTGCATTTTTTTTTTTTTAAATTAGTGCATGCACTACTTTTGAATGAGATCCAGTGCGATTTCAGCCTATTCAAATGAATGGGCTGAAAATTGCATCACACAGGAATGCTGAGCATGTTCCATTGTGTTAAAAAGTACATGTGCCCTAGAATGCAATAAATACCTACTGACTTCTACACAGAACGGACTCCTGGGCAGGATCCCAGTGCGCTGTCACTCAGTAGGCAGGTGGACCTAATGGGGACTTGTCTCCCCCACCCAGTGACATGAGCATTGCCATAATTAGGTAATGACACCACAACTATTCATGGCTGCTGTATTCATTTAGCTTTTGGCCCAGGAATCTCTCAACTGATAGCTGAATGGGGCTGGGAGAAAATACTGTGCGGGGGTCAAATACATGACAGCTTCCCAACACAGACATGGCCCACTGAGCACTGGTGTACCTCTGTTTTCAAAGTGGTTGTAAACCCCTTACATATACCCAATTAAGTGACTGGCCACAGGTGATGCACAGAGATTAAACAAAGCCTCCTACACAAGTTGTACCTGTTTATCTGCAGTCCTCTCCACATCCATTCAAAGTCCAAAATGTATACAGCTAGTCTGAGCTTTTAGAAAGCAGGTGGCGGGGAGCTAAAATTACACTCTGGAGAGCTGATTGGAGGGAAAAGACACAGGAATAGGAGCTGTGGCTGCCAATCACAGGCTGTGTACTGTAGCTCCCTCCCCTGTCACCTTTTTACCGCTTGGCTCCAGAAAAACTTGTCAGAAGAAGTGATCCATGCGAATAGCAGTGGAAGGAGACAGTAGACAGAAATGACACTTACACCTACATTTACTAAAACCTGAGTGTAGCTGTGCATATAAACCAATCAGCTTCCAAGTTTTATTGTCAAAGCTTAATTGAACAAAACTGAAGTTAGAAGCCGATTGGTTTCTATGCAGAGCTGCACCAGATTTTGCACTCTCCAGTTTTAATAAATTAACCCCATTGTGCTTTGGACTGAGGCAATTAGACACTATAGAGAAATAGGCTTTGTTCATATGTCATGTCTGAGGTTTACAACCACTTTAAAAGAAATACTGCCAGGTTACAGATTAAGAAACTGGTGGTATTTTTAAGAGAACAAGTTCACCTTTACAGAAAAACTGTAAGGTGAACTTACACTGGACCCCCTCCCCCAGTATCGGAATCCCGCGAACCCCCTGCTACCAGGCACCAGGATGCCGCTTTACTGGTCCGGAGATTTGAAATCCTGGCTCTCTCTTTTAGCGATGACAGGATGGGCTAGGCAGATTCTGATTGGTCAGCGCCATCCATGGGATGGCGCTGACCAATTAGAATGCCTCCAATCCATACAAGCTGAGGCGGAGGGAGGAGGCGGGGACAGAGAGGCGGGACAGAGAGGCAGAGGGAGGAGGGAGGGAGGGAGGAGGCGGGGACAGAGAGGCGGTACAGAGAGGCGGAGGGAGGAGGAGGTACAGAGAGGCGGAGGGAGGAGGAGGTACAGAGAGGCGGAGGGAGGAGGAGGTACAGAGAGGCGGAGGGAGGAGGAGGTACAGAGAGGCGGAGGGAGGAGGAGGTACAGAGAGGCGGAGGGAGGAGGAGGTACAGAGAGGCGGAGGGAGGAGGAGGTACAGAGAGGCGGAGGGAGGAGGAGGTACAGAGAGGCGGACGGAGGAGGAGGTACAGAGAGGCGGACGGAGGAGGAGGTACAGAGAGGCGGACGGAGGAGGAGGTACAGAGAGGCGGACGGAGGAGGAGGTACAGAGAGGCGGACGGAGGAGGGAGGTACGGAAGATTAAGCCGCAAGGATGTCAAATTCCTGGACCAGTGAAGCGGCGACCCGATGCGTGACTCGGTACAGCGGAGGATCATGGGGGATGGGAAGGGGGCGGAGTCCAGTGTAAGTTCACCTTACATATTTTCTGTAAAAAAAGGTGAACTTACACTAAGTATCCAAAAGTGACAGGTTCTTAAAGTGCCGGTAGTTAGAACTTCCCAAAACCATGTCGGTAATGTTACCCAAACTGGTGAAAACGTTTGCCTGAATTAGGTGCAGGTAGTTCCAAGGGAGACAGGAATTTGTTGCAAAGCTTTTACTTGAATCCCCCCCAAAGTATTGTACCTTATAATATCGAAAATAGTCCGATTCCAGCAATTTTTGTAGTTTTGGGAACAGCTTGTTATTATTGAAACTGTCTATAGTCTCCACATCACACGTGCAATCATCTAGGTAGCCTGTGACCTGAAAATAGAAAAAAAAAAGTGTGAGAATAGCACAAGTGTCACATTATTTACATAACAAGAACAGTAACCCTACTATGACCAAACCCCCGAGAAACTAACTTGCAATGTTAAGCAGGAATGAGTGGTGGTGGTGGTGGTGGGGGGGGAATAGTGGAAATGGTGTCCCGCTTAGCAGACAGAGCCCTGTGAAGGTCTCCGCCCTCCCCGATATGTGGGCGTATTAGGCTGAGTTCACGCGGCTGCGCAACATTGCATGCGATTAGCACCGCTGTGCAAATCACATGCGATGTGAATTCAGCCATACTAAATTGTATGGCTGAATTTGCATCGCATTCAGACCAAAAGTCGTGCAGGACTCTTTTTTTGGGTCCGCACCAGAATCAGATTTTTTGGGTCCGCACCAGAATCAGATTGCATGGGCATTCACACCCATACGATCCGATATATGTCCGAAACAAACAATGTGAGATTAGTATTTTAACTGATTGCAGAAAGCAGAAGAGCAGTGTGGAGTACAAAAAGCTGGGCGAGTCAATCACCTTTCCTTCTACTTTAGGTAATATTAGACCTTTATTATACAACAATAACTTCCTGTTTACATTCTCATCTCATAGTGTTATGGAAACCCGAACAGTAACAAAAACATTTTAAAAAAAAAAAAAAAGGTACATAAAGTATTGATAAGATGCCAAACAACTCACAAGGCAACACAAAGCATATTATAATTATAATAATTTGCATCTCCCTTTGAGGATTATAGGCTGCCTTTTCCAGAGTGTAAAGCCTACAACACACTATGGGAAAGAAAAAATAAATAAAAATGGGATGAACGATCGTCTAATTTTCCACAAAGGTGCGCGTACCATGATGTAGCCAAAAAAATATATTACCAAAAGTATTGGGACACATGCCTTTACACGCACATGAATTTTAACGGCATCTTACTCCATAGGGTTCAATATTGAGTTGGCCCACCCTTTGCAGCTATAACAGCTTCAACTCTTCTGGGAAGGCTGTCCACAAGGTTTAGGAGTGTGTCTATGGGAATGTTTGATCATTCTTCCAGGAGAGCATTTGTGAGATCAGGTACTGATGTGGACGAGAAGGCCTGGCTTGC
Organism: Lithobates clamitans; assembly: GCA_037952925.1. Taxonomy (NCBI): domain Eukaryota; kingdom Metazoa; phylum Chordata; class Amphibia; order Anura; family Ranidae; genus Lithobates; species Lithobates clamitans. Next base: position 7,543 of record JBBGZY010003938.1, on the reverse strand, counting down.
AGTCTCAGCTCTACTTCCTCCCAAAGGTGTTCTATCGGGTTGAAGTCGGGACTCTGTGCAGGCCAGTCGAGTTTCTCCACCCCAAACTCGCTCATCCATGTCATTATGGATCTTGCTTTGTGCTCTGGTCCAAATCATTTGGTGGAGGGGGGGGGGGATTATGATGTAGGGTTGTTTTTTCAGGGGTTGGTCTTGGCCCCTTAGTTCCAGTGAAGGGAACTCTAAGGCTTCGCTCACATCTTTGCATTTAGAAGCGCAGGTGGTATCGCCGCAATTCTTCCTGCGATTCAAGAGATAGTGACTAATCGCGGGACGCCCACGTGATCCGTCACTTTCCAATGGCACCCTGATTGCGGCGCAATTCTGCTGCGATTTGTCGGGCGACAATCGCTGTAGAATCGCGAGACGCTTGTCGCCCAGAAGTTCTTGTACTTTTGGGCGACAGGCGTTCTGCTATTCAGTTTGTGCGATTTTACTGCGATTGTCACCCGACTAATCGCAGCAAAAGCGCGCCGCGATCAGGGTGCCATTGGAAGTCAAGGGGATCGCACAGGCATCCGGCGATTTGCCGCCATTTCGAATCGTGGCGATTCCACCCTCCAAGATCTGAACAGAGCCTTAAGGGGTCAGCATACCAAGACATTTTGGACGATTTCATGCTCCCAACTTTGTAGGAACAGTTTTGGGGATGGCCCCTTCCTGTTCCAACATGACTGCCCACCACTGCACAAAGCAAGGTCCATAAAGACGTGGATGAGCGAGTTTGGAGTGGAGGAACTTGACTGGCCTGTACAGAGTCCTGACCTCAACTCGATAGAACACCTTTGGGATGAATTCGAGCGGAGACTGGGTGCCAGGCCTTCTTATCCAACATCAGTGCCTGACCTCACAAATGTGCTTTTGAAAGCCACACCAAATTGCAATGAATGGAAGTCGCAGTACATTTTCACAGGTGCAGGCTTCCCCAAATAAATATATAAAATAAAAAGTATGTATACTCATTTGATCTTTACAAGGCTAGAGAAGTTAGTGTTAGAGTACTGGTGGCTATATTTGCAGGGATTTTAGTTTTAGCATGGACTTCCACTAAAAAAAAAAAAAAAAATAATAATAATAATAATAATAATAATGAAATAAAATAAAAGCATACCCTTGGAGCGGAGGTCGCCCTGCACGGCAAAGCTTAAGCCTCCATCCACATCATTGACATGTAAAATTGCATGCCAAATCGCAGCCTATTGCCGGCAACCTATTTCCAAAAGTAATTCCTACACTACTTTTGGTGACTTTGGGGGTAATTTTAGATGTCTTTCAGATCCGCCCCCCCCCCCCCCCCCCGAACTCTCACTGAAATGCGGGTTTGAAATCATGCGAGTTCAGCTGAACTTGCCCGATTTCTAACCCACCTTCAGTGTGAACGAGGGCTAAATGTTTGTTCAAAGAAGTTTTTTTTTTTAAATCATACTTGCTTTAGGTGGATGCTGCATCTGTCCCCCTGCCGGCTCTAAGGCTAAGAACCGAGCGATCAAACACCCCCAATCACTCGGTTCTCATTGCTCTCTGCTTTGCCCTTCCAACCCCACCCTCACGGGAATTAGCAGAAGAAACTAAATTGGACGGCCGCACTCCAATATAATACCTTTATTGATATAAACTCATCCATACACCAACACCGGCACAGGTACAGTTGAAACTGACGCGTTTCGCACCATTAGTGGTGCTTAGTCATCCCTCACGGGAGTACTGGGCTGTGGAGGGGGGCGGGAGCAGCTGACTGAGAGTCTGAGCTGGGTACCAGTCCAGTCATGTGGGCGCATCCTGACCACGTGGTCATGACCTTTCCTGAGCCTGGACTGGCTCTGTAATGTCAGCAGACAGCGGGCTGCAGTCTGCTGTCTGCTGAAAACAGGTCACAGGAGTGCAGAACGAATCCACAGCCAAACAAGCTTTGGCTGTACTCCTCCTTTAAGTTTAAAAGGTTATTCCTCACTCCAGCAGGTTCCCTCCACCTGTACCACTGCCCCCCCACCCCGTAGCCTCAGGCCAGCAGTCACACAGACGTCATTACCTACAATGCAGCACCAATAGTTCTGCACTGTACATGGATGGCAAGCGCAACCTTGCACCCAGAGTATCAGACAGAAGAGGAAAGAACCGGAGCGAGGGTTAAGGCAAGTTTTTGCAGTCTATTCCTTTACTTCAGCATTAAACTTAATAAAAAAAATTGAGTTATAGTAAAAAAGGAGTTTTAAATCACCAAATAACCAAATAAATATTAAAACACAGAATTCACAACAAAATAAAAAAAAAAAAAAAAAAAAAACATTAAAAGTGCAAGTTCATCTTTTTAAAGAAAAAATTAAATATTTTTGCAGGGGGAAAAAAATAAATAATAATATTATAAATTATTATTATTATTATTATTATTGTGCGCATTTATTATTTTTTTCACATGCATCTGCAAAGCATTACACCCACGATCAGTGGATCGCGGGTGCAATGTCGGGCTCCTGCAGACACTGCCTTCCATCTTTATTGCCCCT
>JBBGZY010003937.1:0-17848 GCA_037952925.1 Lithobates clamitans | reverse complement strand
TGGAAACTGGTGATCCGGATCTCCCATTGGGGAGACACACCCTAACAGTACACAGTGGCATATGCCCAAAAATTAAATTTCTTATCCTGGATCGGGTACACCCAGAGCTAAGGGGAGGGGACTGGAATAAGACACTACTGCAATTAGAGTCACGATGGATATATTACTTAAGGGCTACTGAACCCCCAGGCCTAAATGAAACCATTTGGTTCAAACCCTTCCTCGAAGGCTTCTCCTCTGGTGGTAGAGAGCAATAGAAAGGACCACCCCATAGATAATTATATGTTTGGGGCGATACTATAAATCAGCTAATTACATCCATTTTCTTTCCCCTTTCTTCCCCCTTTCCCCCCTTCCCCCCCCCCCCCCCCCCCCCCATACAGAGGGGTATATAGTCTTCATATTATACATCATGCCATCTTTGGTTATGTATTGTAATGTTGTTCTTAATGCTATATACTGCATAACATTCGAGGCTATTGATATTCGGATCATATGTATACATACCTGATGTCATCCTACATATATAACATGCCCTCGAATTGTACCCTTAATATCTATATGTGATCACTATTTTGCCTTGTCTGAAATGTTTTCCCTCCATTGAACTACATTCCTAACCCGCACTGCACTGTCCATCGATCCTGCTCTCCTGGGATAGTAAAAAATTCTGACACTACTCTCTTTGTTCAAACCGCATCAATCTATGCCTTATTTATTCCTTAGTAGCTTCACATTGTGATCTGTGATCCGCCCGGCACGAAAAGAGCCGCCTGAGCGTAACTTGGACTCATGGTGGCGCTGTGTGAGGTACAGATTTATCTGTCCTCCATCTTGCGACCCCAACGGACATGCGCAGTCCGTCGGGGAAGCTAGACGTGCCGGCGGGTGTAGTGGGCGTGGCCACGCCCCGCGACGTCTGCGTCCGCATGCGCTGTGGGTGCCTGGCGGCGCGCGCTCCACCCGGGGGGCCAGTCTAAGTGTGTCCGCCCCTCCCTCACCATAATCAGCTGTTGGAACCTTTCTATCAACAGCTGATAGGTGGGGAGGGCCTTATATACCCGGCTCCAGCTCACACCAGGCGTCATCTGCTGCAGACAGGACGCTCTTGGTGTGAGATGCTGTGATACACGGTCAGTAATGGATCTCTATGTTGGAATCATTGGCTGTTAATCTTACTTGCTGTTTAACATGTTATACCTGCCCTATCTATTATCTATTATACTTTGGGACGTCCCTTTCTCTTATGATATCTTTAATGATTCATCTTCCCTCATTGAAACTACTAGCTACTTACGTTACCCGGACGCCCCACATCTTTTCTTCATGCTTTCCTACCCACTACTTTGTCTTTCCTCTCTTCCCCTTCCTCCCCTGTCCTTCCCCTTCCCTTCCCTCTTTTTCCCTTTCCTCCTCTCCATTCCGCACTGCCCTTCCCCCCCCCCCCCCCCCCCCCCTCCTGCCCCCCTTCTCCCTCTTTCCCCTCCTCTTCCCCATCCCCCGCCCCCCCTTCCCCCCCCCCCCCCTTTTCCCCCCCCCCCCTTTTCCCCCTCCCCCCTTGTTTCCGCCCCCCCCCCCCTTTCCCCTTCCCCCCCCCCCCTCTTTTCCTTCCCTTTCTCCCACAACCTCCCTTCCCCCCCCCCCCCCACCAGCCCCCCCCCCCCCCCATTTCTTCGCACCAACCAGGATTCTAACATACCCCTCATTCTCATGTTAACTCTCCAGCTTTTTGGACCACATCCGATCCATACTTACCACCAGTCACTGTCCTCTATCATTGTAGACGGACCAGGTAGGATATAGCCTTTGGATTTTCCATGTACTATTTTGGCCATACATATATATACATATCCTTACATATATCCATATCTTCGTGAATTACAGGACACACATTTGGCCTCAGTGCGATCTCAGATCCAAAACTACTGTACGCCCGTCAACTATGGGCCTTTCTTCCTATTGGAGGGAAGAATAAAATCACCCTATGTACTTACACCTCTCTACCTCCACCTCGACAGTGGCTCTATGAATATTTCCGTTATACTTTACTAAAGCTCTACGCATCACAACCAGGGAGCGTGTCCGATGGGCAGTGCATCAACATATCTATGTTCTTTTTAATCCATCTTGGAATGCATAACCTATATCCATAGATACCAATGTAAGTGTAAACATAAAAATATATGTGTGCATATATAGACTCATACAACTATAGGTTTTATATCTATGATCTTTTACTGTGTACTTACTATGCCTATGCTATACATACTATTTCCCATATAGAAAATCCTTGTTGCAAACCCTACAATCACCCCTGAAGAAGGAGATATAAGAAACTCCGAAACGCGTCGGGTGCATATGTATTGGTATCACTAAAAACTTTATATGTATGGAACTGCATTCCTTGTTTTTAACTATGTAATTGTGTAATTTATTTGATATTATTTTTTTGTAACGAATAAACTGTTATTTACTCTATATACCTTTAAATACTTTTCTTATAAAACTGTGCCTTTAAAGTCCGCCAGGGGAATCTCTCTTTGCTCTAAACTTGAATTTAGGATGTGGCACAACCAGTAGATAATTGATCGATCAAATCTCTTGCTTCTGCCATTTAAACATAAAACAACCCCGTCCCCTCTGCAAAGGACATAGACCAAAGCCACCCTGTAAAAGAAGAAGTTTTATACTTACAGTTGTGCTCATAAGTTTACATACCCTGGCAGAATTTATGATTTCTTAGCGATTTTTCAGAGAATATGAATGATAACACAAAAACTTTTCTTTCACTCACGATTAGTGTTTGGCTGAAGCCATTTATTATCAATCAACTGTGTTTACTCTTTTAAAATCATAATCACAACAGAAACTACCGAAATGACCCTGATCAAAAGTTTGCACACCCCAGTTCTTAATACCGTGTATTGCCCCCTTTAACATCAATGACAGCTTGAAGTCTTTTGTGGTATTTGTGGATGAGGCTCTTTATCTTCTCAGATGGTAAAGCTGCCCATTCCTCTTGGAAAAAAGCCTCCAGTTCCTGTAAATTCTTGGGCTGTCTTGCATGAACGGCACGTTTGAGATCTCCCCAGAGTGGCTCAATGATATTGAGGTCAGGAGACTGAGATGGCCACTCCAGAACCTTCACTTTATTCTGCTGTATCCAATGACAGGTCGCCTTGGCCTTGTGTTTTGGATCATTGCCATGTTGGAATGTCCAAGTACTTCCCATGCGCAGCTTCCTGGCGGATGAATGCAAATGTTCCTCCAGAATTTTTTGATAACTGCATTCATCTTGCCATCAATTTTGACCAAATTTCCTGTGCCTTTGTAGCTCACTCATCCCCAAAACATCAGCGATCCACCTCCGTGTTTCACAGTAGGAATGGTGAACCTTTCATCATAGACCTTGTTGACTCCTCTCCAAATGTAGTGTTTATGGTTGTGACCAAAAAGCTCAATTTTGGTCTCATCACTCCAAATGACTTTGTGCCAGGAGGTTTGAGGCTTGTCTCTGTGCTGTTTGGCGTATTATAAGCGGATACTTTGTGGCATTTGCATAGCAATGGCTTCTTTCTGGCGACTCGACCCTGCAGCCCATCTTTCTTCAAGTGCCTCCTTATTGTGCATCTTGAAACAGCCACATCACATGTTTTCAGAGAATCCTGTATTTCACTTCAAGTTTTGTGGGTTTTTCTTTGAATCCCGAACAATTTTCCTGGCAGTTGTGGCTGAAATTTTAGTTGGTCTACCTGACCGTGGTTTGGTTTCAACAGAACCCCTCATTTTCCACTTCTTGATTAGAGTTTGAACACTGCTGATTGGCATTCTCAATTCCTTGGATATCTTTTTATATCCCTTTCCTGTTTTATACAGTATACAAATACCTTTTCCCACAGATCCTTTGACAATTATTTTGCTTTCCCCATGACTCAGAATCCAGAAACGTCAGTGCAGCACTGGATGAAAGATGCAAGGGTCTGTCAGGAGTCCAGAAACTCATTGACCTTTTATACATACACTAATTACAAGCAAACAGTTCACAGGTGAGGATGGTTACCTTTAATAGCCATTTAATCCCTTTGTGTCAACTTGTGTGCATGTGATCAGGCCAAAATCACCAGGGTATGTAAACTTCTGATCAGGGTCATTTGGGTAGTTTCTGTTGTGATTGTGATTTAAAAAGAGTAAACACAGTTGATTCCTAATAATTGGCTTCAGCCAAACACTAACCATGAAGGAAAGAAAAGTTTTTGTGTTATCATTTATATTCTCAGAAAAATGACCAAGAAATCATAGATTCTGCCAGGGTATGTAAACTTATGAGCACAACTGTACCTTTCAGGTGGGTGGTCTGTTGAAACTACACTCTTTTGAAAAGCTCTGGGTACTGCTGCAGTGCACTTCCGGGTGTGTGGAATACCGTGTCCCTTGCTGGTGCTGTTGTTCCTCCCACCGACCCTGTAGTGATGTAGCAGCTGCCGGGAAGAACCACATCATCCAGCATAGGACATATTATCCCATAGCAGTTGTGCCCAGAATTCCTCAACAGAGCAAATTTTCTACACGCTGCCCACCAAAAAACGTAATTATAACACTTTTTCTTTTACAAGGTGAGTTTGGTAGCATGAAGAGCGCGCCAGACTAATGGTTGGGAGTCCAGTTCAATTTTTAGCCAATGCATTTTTGGGGGCTTAAAGTGGTTGTAAACTCTCACATATCCCCAGTGAAGGGACTATCCTCAGGTGATACACAGAGATTAAGCAAATCCTCCTACATAAGTTGTACCTGTTAATCTGCGGTCTTTTCCTCTCTACATGCGTTCAAAGCGCAGAATTTCTAAAGCTTGCTTGTCAGAAAAAAGGGGGGGGGCGAAAAGCTGAAGATACACTCTGCAGAGTTCAGTGAGGAAAGCTCCGAGAGCTGATTGGAGGGAAGCATAGCTCCCAACTGTCCCGGATTTCGAGGGACTGTCCCTGATTTGGAGCATTTTCCCTCTGTCCCACTTTCCCCCTCATTTGTCCCTCATTTTGGTCTGATCTATATAGTTGTATGTAAAATATACTTTTTCTCTTCCAAGAAGTGTTTCCCAGTGCTAAACCTTTCATCCAGTTTCTAAATCGCTGCATTTTTAAATGTCAAAACTCAATATAAAGGAATAGTAGTGGTAAAAAAAAAGAACTTGTATGTTTAACTAATTATTTTTTGTATAATTCTGCTTTTGGGGGGGCGTGGCAAGGGGTGTGTCCTATGCCTGCATACTTTTGCCGATAGGTGTCCCTCGTTCCCATCTCAAAAAAATTGGGAGGTATGAGGGAAGAGACACACCCTGATCCACACAGCACACAAGAATTTCGTCTCTTGAGAAGAGGAGATTAAGGGGGGATATGATGAACATGTATAAATATATAAGGGGTCCATATAGTGAACTTGGTGTTAACGAGGAAGTAAACCCTGATGGTTTTTACCATCCATCTTCACCTCTCTTCCTTCCGGGGGGCCGTGGACTCCGGCTATGTAACTGGCCGGAGTCGCGTGATGTCACTCCCGCCGGTCACGACACAAGCGCCTTAGAATCGGCACGATCGTGCGCATGCGCCGATGATGCCGGCGCAAGCGTATATGGTGAATATCTCCTAAACTGTGCAGGTTTAGGAGATATTTCCAGTACCTACAGGTAAGCCTTGTTGTAGGTAAAAGTGGTGTAACTAGGTTTACAACCACTTTAAGTTATTAACTTTAACCACTTCAGCTTTGGAAGGTTTTACCCCCTTCCTGACCAGGCCATTTTTTTATGATACGGCACTGCGTTATTTTAACTGACAATTGCACGATCGTGCGACGCTGTACCCAAATGAAATTGAGGTCCTTTGTTTCCCACAAATAGAGCTTTCTTTTGGTGGTATTTGATCACCTCTGCAGTTTATTTTTTGCGCTATAAACAAAAAAAATGACCGACAATTTAAAAAAATATATATATATTTTTTTTACATTCTCCTATAAAAATTAAAATAAAAATCTAATTTCTTCATCAATTTAGGCCAATATGTATTCTGCTACATATTTTTGGTAAAAAAAAAAAATCCCAATAAGCGTATATTGATTGGTTTGTGCAAAAGTTATAGCGTCTACAAACTATGGGATATCTTTTATGAATTTTTTATTATTATTATTATTTATTTTTTTACTAGTAATGGTGGTGATCAGTGATTTTTAGCGGGACTGCGACATTGCGGCGGACAGATCGGACACCTAACTGACACTTTTGAGACTTTTTGGGGACCAGTGACACTAATGACAGTAATCAGTGCTAAATGACACTGGCAGGGAAGGGGTTAACACCAGGGGCAATCAAAGAGTTAAGTGTGTTCCCTATGAGTGTTTTCTAACTGTGGGCGGGGGATGTGCTTTCACTAAAGGAGAACAGAGATCTGTGTTTCTGAATAGCAGAAACACAAGATCTTCATTTTCCGGTCTGGCGCGCCCCAGAGCCGGAGAAAATTAAAGGGGGATCAGTTGACATGTTGGAAATAATCTACCATATATACTCGAGTATAAGTAGAGTTTTTCAGCACATTTTTTTGTGCTGAAAGTGCCCCCCTCGACTTATACTCGAGTCAAGCACTTTTCTGCAGCACAAAATTTCATTTTCCGAACCGACTTTGGGCCCCGTATCTTAGGGCCACTTGGTGCTAGGAACCCCAGTGGAACTGGTACCACAACATATCCAAAGCTGAGGTTTCTATCACCAGGTGGCCCAGAGATACTGGGCCCCAAAGTAGGTTCGGAAAATGTCATTCTCTGCTGCAGAAAAGTGCTTGACATTTTCCGAACCTACTTTGGGGCCCGTATCTCTGGGCCACTTCGTGCTAGAAACCCCAGCTTTGAATATTTTATGGTGCTAGTTCCACTGGGTTTGCACACCAAATTTGGGGTTCCTAGCACCAAGTGGCCCCGAGATACGGGGCCCCAAATTCGGTCAACTGTGTCCATCAGCAGCAATGTCATTTCGGGACCCTTTGGGTTCAGAGACCCCAAATTTTGGCTGCAGCTAGGGGGCATGTAGGAACCCTTAACTACCGAGTTTGAAGTTCAGGGGACCTATGGCTGCAAATGGGCACAGCGAGGCTGCAAATGGGCATTGTTGACCCTCTTTTCCACTTACAGTAGCTGTGCATTTCTCACCCTCGTCTTATACTCGGGTCAATACGTTTTTCCCATTTTCTTGTGGTAAATTAGGGCCTCGACTTATACTCGGATCGAATTATACTCGAGTATATATGGTATATTTTTGGGACTAATAAAAATCGATCTTGACTAACTTTGATATATGTCTTAAAATGCTTTGAAAAGACAATATATTCTCTTAAAGTGTTAGTAAACTGCAACTTTTTTTTTTTTTTAAACCCTGCAAGACAATGGCATTTGGTGCTAGTATTCATCGCACCAAATTAGCACATTATGAAATACTTACCTTAGAATGAAGCCCTCCAGCGGCGCTCTGTCACAGGGCTTCCATCTTCACCTGGTCTTCCTTCCGGGTTCGAGTGCTCCAGCCCACCCCACAATTATGTCACTCCCATGCATGCGCGTGGGTGTCACGGACCACGGCACGGAGCTCTGAAGGGTGGGCACAGTTATGCCGTTCATTCAGAGTGTATGTGCCGGTGACATCACCGGCTGCATGCAGTGTGAATATCTTCTAAACCGTGCAAGTTTAAGAGATATTCACAGTATCTACAGGTAAGAATTATTAAAGGTTTGCCTGTAGGTACAAGTTAAAAAAAAAAAAAGAGTTTACTTTAACAAATTCCATATTTGACATGAGCTTTCAACAATGATAAAAACAGTTACAATATGGGAAAGTCTCCCTCAATGGGGTTTTTCCGCAGCAAAGTTACAATCATTGATGAATTTATTTAAAAAAAGTTTTTTATTTGAAAAATAGCAGCATAGTATAGACACATAAACTTTTAAAATATGAGCTCTGTTCGGAGATATACAACACCATTCGAAATTCTACAACAATGTATAACCATACAGCAGTACATGATATTTAGTCAAACATCTGGTATGCAAATTTCCAACGCGTTTCGACGTGCGTGGTCAAAGTCTTCCTCGGGGGGATTAATTTGCTGTCAAAAATATATATGCATTGTTTATATATGTTACTATGAAAATTATACACAAACAAAACTGATAAAACTGTTACAAAGCAAAAGTCAGATTATATTCAAGTACTGAATGTACTTACAGACTAGAACTTCCATAATGCTGGCCAGTGACTCTTCTGCTTGCCATCTATAATTTGTCTTGATCAATTTATGTATGTATGTATGTATGTATGTATGTATGTATGTATGTATCTATCTATCTATCTATCTATCTATCTATCTATCTATCTATCTATCTATCTATCTATCTATCTATCTATCTATCTATCTACTGTCCTGTTTTTAATAAGCATATAGGACAACAGGAGAGTGATAAAAAGACAAGCATGATCTGCAGGCCAGGCCAACATTAACGTGAACCCGTTGCCTTGCCCTGTATGAGCTTAGTACAATCCGTATACCGTGGATATTTTTTTGAAGGTGGACAGCAAAATAGTTCAAAAGACATGTTTTTTTCCTCACCTGCAGTACAAAAAAAAATGACAGCTTGAAGCTGATTGGTTGGTATGGGCAACACATATGATTTTCTTGCCGCTATGTAATATACCAGTTAAACTTTGCTTCTATATGTTAAGAAATAATCACATTTATCGGCTTAAGAATGCAATGTTGACAGTGTGTTGTCATCTGTACTATGTACCTCTCATATCAGCAGTTCTGATAAGGTATGAGAGCAAAGTGTTCCATTATTAGGATGTGTATTTCTTAATTTTGATGGAATATATTTACCTTTGCAGTCTTTACCACCTTGTTTAGTGGTCAGGTACCCTGTTTCCCCGAAAATAAGACCTAGCGTGATTGTCGGTGATGGCTGCAATAAAAGCCCTACCCCCAAATAAGCTCTACCCTGTTTCCCCGAAAATAAGCCCTACCCTGAAAATAAGACCTACAAGGACTTTAACTAGGGCTTATTTGGGGGGTAGGGCTTATATTGCAGCCATCACCGACAATCATGCTAGGTCTTATTTTCGGGGAAACAGGGTAACATCAGTTATGTTCAGTATAAGATATAGCGTTACATGCAATTGACTTAATAGATACATCTCTCAGGCTATTAGCCAGATTACATCCTGCACACCCTTCTGAATATACACCAAGTTACCAAAAGTATTGGGACACCTGCCCTTACACGCACATGAACTTTAATGGCATCCCAGTCTTAGTCCATAGGGTTCAATATTGAGTTGGCCCACCCTTTGTAGCCATAACAGCTTCAACGCTTCTGGGAAGGCCGTACACAAGGTTTAGGAGTGTGTCTATGGGAATGTTTGACCATTCTTCCAGAAGCGCATTTGTGAGGTCAGACACTGATGTGGATGAGAGGGCCTGACTCGCCGTCTCCGCTCTAATTCATCCCAAAGGTGTTCTATCAAGTTCCTCCACCCCAAACTCGCTCATCCATGTCATTATGGACCTTGCTTTGTGCACTGGTGCGCAGTCATGTTGGAACAGGAAGGGGCCGTCCCCAAACTGTTCCCACAAAGTTGGGAGCATGAAATTGTCCAAAATGTCTTGGTATGCTGACGCCTTAAGAGTTCCCTTCACTGGAACTAAGGGGCCAAGCCCAACCCCTGAAACACAACCCCACACCATAATCCCCCCTCCACCAAATGATTTGGACCAGTGCCACAAAGCAAGGTCCATAAAGACATAGATGGCAGGTCCGTAATACTGTCAGCTTCCTTCAACAACAGGCCACTGATAATTGGTAACATCTATGCCCCAAACACTTGTCAAAAATTCTTCTATAAAACTATCTTACAAAAGAATCAACATTTTAACAGAGACCAGATTGTATTTTGTGGTGACTTCAATGACGTAGTTGACCCTACAGTAGATACTTAAAACTCAAAGAGGAGGAGGTCTACAGCCCTCTCATCGCTTTTGGTTCTGGAAGACTTTAATGACTCCTGGAAATGTCAACATGGCACGGAGAAGGACTACTCCTTCTACTCAAATGCTCAGAGGACCTATTCAAGGATTGACCTGTTCCTAACCTCCAAGGTACTACTACACACATCTCTACTTCCTCCATTGGAGTGATCTTGTGGTCCGGACATGCACCTGTATGCTTTACCCTCTTTTCTAATACATCCCATAAGTTATGGAGACTAAACGCTTCTCTACTCGGTGCTGAGGAGGTCAAGAAGCAGGTCAGATCTGCGATTAGTGGCTTCTTTAATCTTAACTCTGGAACCGTTAATAACACCACCACCCTCTGGAATGCCCAAAAATATGTCATTCAGGGGATACTGTTGAAACTGGGGGCCCAGGAGAAAAAGAAGAAAAAGGCCACCATTAATACGTTCTTAGACAACATAAGATCCCTAGAAACACATAACATAACATAACAAACAAGCCCCCTCAGATGCTCTCCTCACTAAACTCCATAAACTTCGGACCTACCTCAGCTCTTATCTACAAAATGGTTTTGACTTTTACTTAAAAAAACTGAGACTCACATAATACTCCCAGGGAAACAAGGCGGGAACATTTTTAGCTCAACAATATAAATGCAGAGTAGCACATTCTGTTTCTTTTACACGCCCGAGGTCAAAGACTCATCAACCCCAAGAACATAGCTAACTGCTTTTGCTCCTTTTACTCTAAATTGTACAATTTACGCCTCTCACCTACTGAGCCTAAACTAAAACACTCGCTGATCCAGGACTTTCTCTCTCCTCTACATCTCCCATCTCTAACTCCCACACACTTTGAAGCCCTTGCTCAACCTTTCTCAGATCGGGAGATTTAGGACGCTATTAAAACACTACCTCTACATAAATCCCCAGGGCCTGATGGCTTTAGTAAGGAATAAACCCAGAAAAACCCCCTCATGATCCAGCCAACTACCGCCCCAGCTCCCTTCTTAATACTGACCTTAAATTGTACGCCAAATTTTTTAAAAAACTTGCCTTGCCCAACATATGCCCCACCTTATACACCCAGAGCAGGTAGGTTTAATTCCTCACTACCAGGCCTCAGACGGAACCCGCTGTTTTGTAGACCTTATACATTGGGCCGAACACCAGCAAATGCCTTCTCTGCTGATCTCTCTTGACGCAGAGAAGGTATTTGAAAGAGTAATCTAGGGGTACCTGGAATCAGTACTGAAAAAAATTGGCATTGAAGGTAACTTCCTACAGGCCATACTGGGTCTCTACTCTACCCCTAGCGCAAAAGTATGGACATTAGCCATCCTCTCCGATTCATTCCCAATCACCAATGGCACCGGTCAGGGGTACCTGCTCTCACCTCTGATCTTTGCCTTGGTGATTGAACCTCTGGCCCACGCAATCTGATCCAATCCTCCCATTTCCGGGATTTTGGTAGGAAATACCCCCCCCCCATAAAATTGGCTTATATGCAGATGACATTATCATTTCACTTAAAGACTTGCTAGGCTCACTCCCCCTTTGGTGCCAAGTACTTGGGGACTTCAGTGCGATCTCTATGTATAACTGAATTCCTCTAAATCATCCATGATCAGGATCTCACTCTCATCCTCAATCAAACCCGATATCTCCAAAATATCCCCCTTCTCCTAGGCTTCCAGTTCAACCTTGACATATCTGGGCAACTTACCTCCCCTCCTCTTTGCTCTTGTGCACAAACCTCACCTTTTTATTTCAGAAACTTCATTCTATAAGTTCATCTATGTCGTTCATCAAAGCATCCTGGGTTGAACGAATAGCTCTGGCAAGGATGTTCCTCCTTCCCCATGCTCTTTATTTTTTTAGAACTTTGACGTTACCATTTCTACCGGCTGACTTGGCCAAAATGAAAAAAAAATGTAACACCTTTATTTGGGAAGCTCGCAAACCCAGACTAAAGTCTCTGCTAAGTACCCCACAGCCTATGCCAGTCTCGGAGCCCCCAACATCAACAGGTACTACAAGGCAGTCATCCTGGACCAAGCCAAACATTGGTGGTTTCCGCACGCTACGGCCCCCTGGTTCCAAATCAAATCAACAGCAATCTCTCAACCCCCCCACCTACTACTAGCAGCGCTCTGGATGAACTTTCACACTCCTCACTCTGTTTTACCCACTGTCCTTGCCACAGCTTCTGTCTGGAAAGGCTTAAGACAAACCTCTAAAGGGATACACATAGACGCCTTGCTATTACTTGCACTTCTCTCCCTGCAGCTCCTCTCTCCTAACCTGCCGATTCAACATTGCACCTCGACAGGCATTCAAATATTGGGGACCTATTCCAACAACAACACCTCGAAAACTTCCAACAAATCTCAATCTCTTACAACCTAGCCAGTGAAGACTTTTACATCTTCCTCAGAGTCCGTCACGTTCTATCTACGCTAACTACCACTGATGAAACAATCTCTAAAGACTTGCTCTCATTCTGAACCCACTTATCCCCTAAAACTAAAGGGATCTCATACATCTATAACCTTTTATCTCGACCAGCATCCCCCTGTAAGCTCTCTAGTATGGTCTTCTGGGAATCAAAACTGCATATTTCTCCCCCCCCCCCGAGGTTTGGTTCCGCACACTCAAACGTCCTACTACCCGCTTAAAAAAAAAAAAAACGTGTTCCACTGGGAAACCCCTATGAAAATCTTCCACAAATGGTACTATACACCTGACAGACTAGCTCGTATTTTTCTATCTCAATCCCCGAAATGCTGGAGGAACTGTGATAGTACAGGTGACATTTTACACATTTGGTGGGGCTGTCCCATCATAGCTCCCTTTAGGAAGAAAGTATCTACTTTAATCGCTGACATTACTCATACTGCAAACAAGTTGACTCCGCAATTGGCTCCCTTTGGTCTAGACCCCTTCTCCTGGCCTACTGCATTCCTCCCTGTCATAAAACGTATCCTGATAGCAGCACGTATAAACCTAGTATGTTCATGGAAGGATCCACTACCTCCACCCTTCTCCTCTCTCATCTCTACCATTAATGACCACTGCCACATGGAATTTATTTTCACCAACGCTCATCTGCAAGGAGACAGGTTCCTTAAACACTGGTCTCCATGGTTAGCTCACCCCAGCTACCATAACTGATTACCGCACCCATACCTGATGTACCTATTTACAGCAACATTCTCTTTATCTTCTACAAAAAGGACCAAACAGAGACAGAAGCGAACCAATTGTGTCTTCTTGTTCAAATTTGTACCTTCGATCTACCATATTTCCCCCGCATATTAATGTTGGGTTCTATCCCCTTCTCTACTTCCTAAATATTCTTCTTTCTTACTTCCTATCCTCCCCCCTCCCCTTACTTTACCACCTCTCCCCACTGGGGATTGGTGTTGAGGTACCATACTCGCTCTAGTATGTCCACCTTATTACACATGGTGTATCTCTGTCGCAACTTGCAAGATGTTAATGTACCGTTCTATATGTTTGTAAACCCATTTTATGGGAGAACAACTCTCCTTCTAATGTGATCATTGTACTTTATATACTTTTTTTATGACCTCAATAGAACTTATTGGGGAAAAAAAAGGTCCCTAATAGACAATGGGTTTGATTTACTAAAACTGGAGAGTGCAAAATCTGGTACAGCTGTGCATGGTAGCCAATCAGCTTCTAACTTCAGCTTGTTCAATTGAGCTTTGACAAAAAAGAAAAGGAAGGTGTTTGGTTTCTATGCAGAGCTGCACCAGATTTTGCACTCTCCAGGTTTAGTGAATCAACCTGACACTGTTCACTTTTAAATCAACGCCAAAATGTTTAGGACAAAGACATAACCATACCACAAGGATGAGTAGAGATGAGGTTCTGGATGCAAATATTCAGCCAATAGAACAAGTCCTTATTTGAGCCTGATTGGCAGCTTTGGTTTGGCAGCTCTCCACAAAATGAGCCCCCATCAAGATTTGGAGGTCACCCTAATTGAGAAATTTAAGTGTAGTTGAGTCAAAACAGGCGCCAAACAAATGTCTTAGGCATCCAATGTTTTTTTTTTTTTTTATTATTTCCACAACTAGCAACAAGAAAACAAAGGCAGCCAACGCGTTTCAGGGGTGTCACAACGCGTTTCATCAGAACATAAGACAATGTATCGAAGTGCTTAGTGGAAACAGAGCTACTGGGAAAACCAATCTAGGTCAGGAGATGTTTACTGCAATAGACTATGAGTAACTGTGCCAGCATTAGAGGAAGAATAATAGAGGCTCTATTAGTCTACTACTGATGCTGGCACATTACTCATTGACTGCTCTAAACATTTCCTGCCATAGATTGGTTGGCCTAGGTTCAGGATATTTGTGTTGACTCCTAAGACATTTGTATGGCATTTTTTTTTTTTTTGGCTCAACTAAAAGCCTTTGGCTCTTTAAAGTGTACCTGTATTTACCTAAATGTTAGTAATCTATAAGCGAGGTTACAGGCAAATGCATAATTTTTTTCCAATTACTTCCTGAGCAGCCTGAAAGTCCCTCAATTGTACATTAAAAACAACTTCAACTTGGATGGGTGACCTCTGGGTTATCCTCTTTCAATTTACGCACCTCATTGTTGATGAGTGAGGGTATCTTTGTGAGAAGATAGTTTGATATCCATGGCAGACCTTCTGAGTGGTAACTGTCCATGAAAGTAAGCCTACTGAAACTGTTGTACCTACGTGTAAGAAAGTGTCATTTCAGTCCAGAGGCTTCATTACTCTTCCTTCCCTTTTATTTGTATATTTTTTGTTTTTTTATTCTTTATTTTTACATTTTTGTTTTTATTTTATTCCTATTTTATATCCTATTTTATTATAATTTATCCTACTCTAAAATACTCTAAATTACTCAGTGAGAATGGGCTTTTGAAAAGGAATCTAGAATTGTTAAAATGTTAATCTGTAAAATGGTCCAACCGTTCATCCGTGCTTAACAAAATAATATTACGTTAAAGCGGAGTTAAAAAAAAGCTTAAAAAAAAAAAAATTTAAAAAGTCAGCAGCTACAAATACTGCAGCTGCTGACTTTTAATAATCGGACACTTACCTGTCCCAGGGTCCAGCGATGCGGGGGGATGGAAGCCTCACTCGTCTCCCCCTCCGCTTGGCGGCATTGTAACTGTGGGCGCCCGGCCGCGGCTCCACAGCCGGGCACCCACTGCGCATGCGCGAGCCGCGACTCGTGACTGGCTGCGCAATCATATGGGACCTGTGACGTGTCACAGATGATTCCCGAGAGGGAGGGGGGGGAGAGGTGATCTTCCTTCCGGCGCCGAGGGTGCGCCAGAAGGAAGTGGGAGCTGGAACCCTCTGAAAAGAGGGTATCCGCTCCCCCCCCCCCCCAAAAAAAAAATGACATGCCAAATGTCAGGGGGGTCACCTTCGATTGAAGCAGAAGTTCCTTTTTTGGGTGGAACTCTGCTTTAAGAGTACAAATTATTATTATCAGAAGAACCGCACCTACTGTGTTTACCATTCTTCCAATATAAGCGTTATTTGGCACATTCTGTATGTAAACTCTTGTTTGTAAAAATTATCCAGAAAACAATAAAAATCATGAAAAAAAAAAAAAAGCCTACTTCAACCTAGAATAGTTGCATGACAAGTTGATGCAAACAAATAGATGCATAACAAATTAAAGGACATTCCCCATCTTTGAGTCTTCATACGGGTGCAGTGTGTTCTAAAACTCTACTTTCAGCATCTTTGGTAAGTACCTTCCATAGGAATGAATGGTAATGCATATAAAAAGCACCCAAAACTGTACCTTAAAAACAAAAAAGGTCTAAATTGGTCAATAGAGAAAAAACACCATAAAATGTGTTCTTTAATCATCAATTGCGTAGTTATTTAGAGATCTAACAATTTGTAAACTATGATCACTGCGCCAAGGATTATTAAAAATTTGTATATAATGTGATAACCCCGCTGCTGAACCGAAAAACAATCTCGTGCGTTGAACAATCAAAAAACTTTTAGTGTATGGGCACTAGGTATCAGTGTTTTTTTTTTTTTTTTAATTCATGAAACTGTTTTATCCCCCCCCCCCAAAAAAAAAACGTTTGAAAAATTGCTGCGCAAATACCGTGCGACATAAAAAATTGCAACGACCGCCATTTTTTCCCCCTAGGGTCTCTACTAAAAAAAAAAAAAATATATAATATTTGGGGGTCTGAGTAATATTCTAGAAAAAAAAAAAAAAGATGATTTTTACATGTGGGAGAGGAGTGCCGGAATAGGCCTGGGCTGGAAGTGATGTTAAACTTTGCGCTAACACCCGCTGCAGATTGCAAGGGCAGTGAGGGAAATTTACGCAGAACGCGGGTTTTCCGCACGGCATTCTAGTTGGGACCCAAAGCTCCATCCACACTTGTGCGACTCCAAAGTGCAGCTTTGTGGGGGGTGGGACTTTGGCTCTGACCAATGATAATGGAGAACTGTTGCACAACTTGTCGCATTTATAACATTCAGGTGTGACTTTTGAGGGTTTCCATTGCAATCCGTGGCATGAAAGTCGGACCAAAGTAGCGCAGGAACCTTTTTAAAGTCGCTGCAACATTAAAGTGGTTGTAAAGCCAGAAGGTTTTTTTTTTTTTTTTATCTTGATGCGTTCAGCAGCCCCCCCTAATACTCACCTGAGCCCACATCGATCCAGCGATGTTGCAGGAGTGTCTTAGATGCCCGGGATTCTCCTGCTCTCATTGGCTGTGACGGCAGTGCAGCACCATTGGCTCCCGCCGCTGTCAAAGTCAGTGAACCAATGAGGAGAGAGAGAGGGGGCGGGGCCGAACTGCGGCTCCGTGTCTGAATGGACACACAGAGCAGCGGCTCGGCTCAGGTGCCCCCCCCCCATTAGCAAGCTGCTTGCTGTGGGGCACAATCGGCAGGGGGGGAGGGGCCAGAAGCGCCAGAAGGACCCGAGAAGAGGAGGAAAACCACCGCACAGAGCAGGTAAAAATAAATGAGAATTTAGTATTATTAGTATGACATATTTGAACGGTTGTCATTGGAAAAACAAGGGGTGCGACTCGTCATGTGACTTTAGTGTCCAAAGACGCTAACTTCACTGTTTTTTTTTATTACTCATTAACCGCTTGCCGACCAGCCGCCGTCATTATACTGCGGCCGACCGGGAGCAGAACTTAGGTGGTTAAAGTGTATTTTTTTTTTTGTAATTGCAATTGCAAAATATTGCAACGACCACCGTTTTATTCTCTGGGGTCTCTGCAAAAAAAAAAAAAAAAAAAAAAAAGTAAAATGTTTGGGAGTTATAAGTAATTTTCTAGAAGAAAATATTGATTTAAAACTTAAAAAGTGCCAGAAAAAAAAGCCTGGTCAGCCAGTGGTTAATGTGCCCGTTGCCCATAGCAACCAAGTTTTTTTTTTTTTTTTTTTCTCTCTCTAGAATGATAAAATATGCCCCCTGATTGGCTGCCCTTGGACCCTGGCTCTGCTCAAGTTATGAACCCCCCTCCATTGTTTGTCTATGGAATAAAGTGTGTGCATTGTTTGGTTTTTAGCTCTGCAGACTGTCATTGTGTCTTCCCAAGCTAAACCCCCCCTTCACTTCCAAGCTTTGCTGCATCACTGTACAACCCAGTCTGTCTGGTGCTATCCTCTCCACCAATCACCGCACAGTCCATTCATAGTAACAAGGGCCTTCCAGCCAATCGGCTGGCAGGCCTCGCTCGGCTTTTTTTTTTTTATGAATGAAGCCGCTGAAGTGCGGGGGTGGAGGAGGCAGAGTTGCTAGG
>JBBGZY010003936.1:0-25738 GCA_037952925.1 Lithobates clamitans | reverse complement strand
AATACCCCCTCTATCCCTCCACTGTACCACAATACCCCCTCTATCCCATCACTATCCCCCTATACCCCCTCTATCCCTCCACTGTACTTCAAAACCCCCTCTATCCCTCCACTGTACCCTGATACCCCCTCTATCCCCCCACTGTACCTCAATACCCCCTCTATCCCTCCCACTGTACCTCAATACCCCCTCTATCCCTCCCACTGTACCTCAATACCCCCTCTATCCCCCCACTGTAGATCAATACCCCCTCTATCCCTCCACTGTACCCCGATACCCCCTCTATCCCCCCACTGTACCTCGATACCCCCTTTATCCCTCCACTGTACCTCAATACCCCCTCTATCCCTCCACTGTACCTCAATACCCCCTCTATACTTCCACTGTACTTCAATACCCCCTCTATCCCCCACTGTACCTCAATACCCCCTCTATCCCTCCACTGTACCCCAATACCCCCTCTATCCCTCCAGTGTACCACAATACCCCCTCTATCCCCCCACTGTACCTCGATACCCCCTCTATCCCCCCACTGTACCTCAATGCCCCCTCTATCACCCCCACTGTACCCCGATAACCCCTCTATCCCTCCACTGTACCCTAATACCCCCTCTATCGCTCCACTGTACCCCAAAACCCCTCTATACTTCCAATGTACCTCAATACCCCCTCTATTTGCCCACTGTACCTCAATACCCCCTCTATCCCCCCCACTTTACCTCGATACCCCCTCTATCCCTCCACTCTATCCCAATACCCCCTTTATCCCCCCACTGTACCTCAATACCCTCTCTATCCCTCCACTGTGCCCCAATACCCCCTCTATCCCTCCACTGTACCCCAATACCCCCTCTATCCCTCCACTGTACCCCAATACCCCCTCTATCCATCCACTGTACCATAATACCCCCTCTATCCATCCACTGTACCATAATACCCCCTCTATCCCTCCACTGTACCCCGATACCCCCTCTATCCCCCCACTGTACCTCGATACCCCCTTTATCCCTCCACTGTACCTCAATACCCCCTCTATCCCTCCACTGTACCTCAATACCCCCTCTATACTTCCACTGTACTTCAATACCCCCTCTATCCCCCCACTGTACCTCAATACCCCCTCTATCCCTCCACTGTGCCCCAATACCCCCTCTTTCCCTCCACTGTACCCCAGTACACCCTCTATCCCTCCACTGTACCTCAATTCCCCCTCTATCCCCCCACTGTACCTCAATAGCCCCTCTATCCCTCCACTGTACCCCAATACCCCCTCTGTCGTCGTCCCCACTGTACCTCAATTCCCGTTCTATCCCCCCACTGTACCTCAATACCCCCTCTATCCCCCCACTGTACCTCAATACCCCCTCTATCCCTCCACTGTACCTCAATACCCCCTCTTTCCCCCTACTGTACCTCAATACCCCCTCTATCCCTCCACTGTACCTCAATACCCCCTCTATCCCCCCCACTGTACCTCAATACCCCCTCTATCCCTCCACCCACTGTACCTCAATACCCCCTCTATCCTCCCCACTGTACTTTAATACCCCCTCTATCCCTCCACTGTACCACAATACCCCCTCTATCCCTTCACTGTACCCCAATACCCCCTCTATCCCATCACTGTACCCCAATACCCCCTCTATCCCTCCACTGTACCTCAAACCCCCCTCTATCCCTCCACTGTACTCTGATACCCCCTCTATCCCCCCACTGTACCTCAATACCCCCTCTATCCCTCCCACTGTACCTCAATACCCCCTCTATCCCTCCACTGTACCTCAATACCCCCTCTATCCCTCCCACTGTACCTCAATACCCCCTCTATCCCCCCACTGTAGATCAATACCCCCTCTATCCCTCCACTGTACCCCGATACCCCCTCTATCCCCCCACTGTACCTCGATACCCCCTCTATCCCCCCACTGTACCTCAATACCCCCTCTATCCCCCCACTGTAGATCAATACCCCCTTTATCCCTCCACTGTACCCCGATACCCCCTCTATCCCCCCACTGTACCTCGATACCCCCTCTATCCCCCCACTGTACCCCAATACCCCCTCTATCCCTCCACTGTACCTCAATACCCCCTCTATCCCTCCACTTTACCCAAATACCCCCTCTATACTTCCACTGTACCTCGATACACCCTCTATCCCCCTCTATCCCCCCCACTGTACCTCAATACCCCCTCTATCCTCCCCACTGTACCTCAATACCCCCTCTATCCCTCCACTGTACCACAATACCCCCTCTATCCCATCACTGTCCCCCTATACCCCCTCTATCCCTCCACTGTACCTCAAAACCCCCTCTATCCCTCCACTGTACCCTGATACCCCCTCTATCCCCCCACTGTACCTCAATACCCCCTCTATCCCTCCCACTGTACCTCAATACCCCCTCTATCCCCCCCACTGTACCTCAATACCCCCTCTATCCCCCCACTGTAGATCAATACCCCCTCTATCCCTCCACTGTACCCCGATACCCCCTCTATCCCCCCACTGTACCTCAAAACCCCCTTTATCCTTCCACTGTACCTCAATACCCCCTCTATCCCTCCACTGTACCCCAATACCACCTCTATACTTCCACTGTACCTCAATACCCCCTCTATACTTCCACTGTACTTCAATACCCCCTCTATCCCCCACTGTACCTCAATACCCCCTCTATCCCTCCACTGTACCCCAATACCCCCTCTATCCCTCCACTGTACCACAATACCCCCTCTATCCCCCCACTTTACCTCGATACCCCCTCTATCCCCCCACTGTACCTCAATGCCCCCTCTATCACCCCCACTGTACCCCGATAACCCCTCTATCCCTCCACTGTACCCTAATACCCCCTCTATCGCTCCACTGTACCCCAAAACCCCTCTATACTTCCAATGTACCTCAAAACCCCCTCTATTTGCCCACTGTACCTCAATACCCCCTCTATCCCCCAACTGTACCTCGATACCCCCTCTATCCCTCCACTGTATCCCAATACCCCTTTATCCCCCCACTGTACCTCAATACCCCCTCTATCCCTCCACTGTGCCGCAATACCCCCTCTATCCCTCCACTGCACCCCAATACCCCCTCTATCCCTCCACTGTACCTCGATACCCCCTCTATCCCTCCACTGTACCCCAATACCCCCTCTATCCATCCACTGTACCATAATACCCCCTCTATTCCTCCACTGTACCCCAGTACACCCTCTATCCCTCCACTGTACCTCAATACCCCCTCTACCCCCCCACTGTACCTCAATACCCGCTCTATCCCTCCACTGTACCCCAATACCCCCTCTGTCGTCGTCCCCACTGTACCTCAATTCCCGCTCTATCCCCCCACTGTACCTCAATACCCCCTCTATCCCCCCACTGTACCTCAATACCCCCTCTATCCCTCCACTGTACCTCAATACCCCCTCTATCCCTCCACTGTACCTCAATACCCCCTCTATACTTCCACTGTACTTCAATACCCCCTCTATCCCCCACTGTACCTCAATACCCCCTCTATCCCTCCACTGTACCCCAATACCCCCTCTATCCCTCCAGTGTACCACAATACCCCCTCTATCCCCCCACTGTACCTCGATACCCCCTCTATCCCCCCACTGTACCTCAATGCCCCCTCTATCACCCCCACTGTACCCCGATAACCCCTCTATCCCTCCACTGTACCCTAATACCCCCTCTATCGCTCCACTGTACCCCAAAACCCCTCTATACTTCCAATGTACCTCAATACCCCCTCTATTTGCCCACTGTACCTCAATACCCCCTCTATCCCCCCCACTTTACCTCGATACCCCCTCTATCCCTCCACTCTATCCCAATACCCCTTTATCCCCCCACTGTACCTCAATACCCTCTCTATCCCTCCACTGTGCCCCAATACCCCCTCTATCCCTCCACTGTACCCCAATACCCCCTCTATCCCTCCACTGTACCCCAATACCCCCTCTATCCATCCACTGTACCATAATACCCCCTCTATCCATCCACTGTACCATAATACCCCCTCTATCCCTCCACTGTACCCCGATACCCCCTCTATCCCCCCACTGTACCTCGATACCCCCTTTATCCCTCCACTGTACCTCAATACCCCCTCTATCCCTCCACTGTACCTCAATACCCCCTCTATACTTCCACTGTACTTCAATACCCCCTCTATCCCCCACTGTACCTCAATACCCCCTCTATCCCTCCACTGTGCCCCAATACCCCCTCTTTCCCTCCACTGTACCCCAGTACACCCTCTATCCCTCCACTGTACCTCAATTCCCCCTCTATCCCCCCACTGTACCTCAATAGCCCCTCTATCCCTCCACTGTACCCCAATACCCCCTCTGTCGTCGTCCCCACTGTACCTCAATTCCCGTTCTATCCCCCCACTGTACCTCAATACCCCCTCTATCCCCCCACTGTACCTCAATACCCCCTCTATCCCTCCACTGTACCTCAATACCCCCTCTTTCCCCCTACTGTACCTCAATACCCCCTCTATCCCTCCACTGTACCTCAATACCCCCTCTATCCCCCCCACTGTACCTCAATACCCCCTCTATCCCTCCACCCACTGTACCTCAATACCCCCTCTATCCTCCCCACTGTACTTTAATACCCCCTCTATCCCTCCACTGTACCACAATACCCCCTCTATCCCTTCACTGTACCCCAATACCCCCTCTATCCCATCACTGTACCCCAATACCCCCTCTATCCCTCCACTGTACCTCAAACTCCCCTCTATCCCTCCACTGTACTCTGATACCCCCTCTATCCCCCCACTGTACCTCAATACCCCCTCTATCCCTCCCACTGTACCTCAATACCCCCTCTATCCCTCCCACTGTACCTCAATACCCCCTCTATCCCTCCCACTGTACCTCAATACCCCCTCTATCCCCCCACTGTAGATCAATACCCCCTCTATCCCTCCACTGTACCCCGATACCCCCTCTATCCCCCCACTGTACCTCGATACCCCCTCTATCCCCCCACTGTACCTCAATACCCCCTCTATCCCCCCACTGTAGATCAATACCCCCTTTATCCCTCCACTGTACCCCGATACCCCCTCTATCCCCCCACTGTACCTCGATACCCCCTCTATCCCCCCACTGTACCCCAATACCCCCTCTATCCCTCCACTGTACCTCAATACCCCCTCTATCCCTCCACTTTACCCAAATACCCCCTCTATACTTCCACTGTACCTCGATACACCCTCTATCCCCCTCTATCCCCCCCACTGTACCTCAATACCCCCTCTATCCTCCCCACTGTACCTCAATACCCCCTCTATCCCTCCACTGTACCACAATACCCCCTCTATCCCATCACTGTCCCCCTATACCCCCTCTATCCCTCCACTGTACCTCAAAACCCCCTCTATCCCTCCACTGTACCCTGATACCCCCTCTATCCCCCCACTGTACCTCAATACCCCCTCTATCCCTCCCACTGTACCTCAATACCCCCTCTATCCCCCCCACTGTACCTCAATACCCCCTCTATCCCCCCACTGTAGATCAATACCCCCTCTATCCCTCCACTGTACCCCGATACCCCCTCTATCCCCCCACTGTACCTCAAAACCCCCTTTATCCTTCCACTGTACCTCAATACCCCCTCTATCCCTCCACTGTACCCCAATACCACCTCTATACTTCCACTGTACCTCAATACCCCCTCTATACTTCCACTGTACTTCAATACCCCCTCTATCCCCCACTGTACCTCAATACCCCCTCTATCCCTCCACTGTACCCCAATACCCCCTCTATCCCTCCACTGTACCACAATACCCCCTCTATCCCCCCACTTTACCTCGATACCCCCTCTATCCCCCCACTGTACCTCAATGCCCCCTCTATCACCCCCACTGTACCCCGATAACCCCTCTATCCCTCCACTGTACCCTAATACCCCCTCTATCGCTCCACTGTACCCCAAAACCCCTCTATACTTCCAATGTACCTCAATACCCCCTCTATTTGCCCACTGTACCTCAATACCCCCTCTATCCCCCAACTGTACCTCGATACCCCCTCTATCCCTCCACTGTATCCCAATACCCCTTTATCCCCCCACTGTACCTCAATACCCCCTCTATCCCTCCACTGTGCCGCAATACCCCCTCTATCCCTCCACTGCACCCCAATACCCCCTCTATCCCTCCACTGTACCTCGATACCCCCTCTATCCCTCCACTGTACCCCAATACCCCCTCTATCCATCCACTGTACCATAATACCCCCTCTATTCCTCCACTGTACCCCAGTACACCCTCTATCCCTCCACTGTACCTCAATACCCCCTCTACCCCCCCACTGTACCTCAATACCCGCTCTATCCCTCCACTGTACCCCAATACCCCCTCTGTCGTCGTCCCCACTGTACCTCAATTCCCGCTCTATCCCCCCACTGTACCTCAATACCCCCTCTATCCCCCCACTGTACCTCAATACCCCCTCTATCCCTCCACTGTACCTCAATACCCCCTCTTTCCCCCTACTGTACCTCAATACCCCCTCTATCCCTCCACTGTACCTCAAAACCCCCTCTATCCCCCCCACTGTACCTCAATACCCCCTCTATCCCCCCCACTGTACCTCAATACCCCCTCTATCCTCCCCACTGTACTTTAATACCCCCTCTATCCCTTCACTGTA
Organism: Lithobates clamitans; assembly: GCA_037952925.1. Classification (NCBI taxonomy): domain Eukaryota; kingdom Metazoa; phylum Chordata; class Amphibia; order Anura; family Ranidae; genus Lithobates; species Lithobates clamitans. Next base: position 19,052 of record JBBGZY010003936.1, on the reverse strand, counting down.
CCCCAATACCCCCTCTATCCCATCACTGTACCCCAATACCCCCTCTATCCCTCCACTGTACCTCAAACCCCCTCTATCCCTCCACTGTACTCTTATACCCCCTCTATCCCCCCACTGTACCTCAATACCCCCTCTATCCCTCCCACTGTACCTCAATACCCCCTCTATCCCTCCCACTGTACCTCAATACCCCCTCTATCCCCCCACTGTAGATCAATACCCCCTCTATCCCTCCACTGTACCCCGATACCCCCTCTATCCCCCCACTGTACCTCGATACCCCCTCTATCCCCCCACTATACCTCAATACCCCCTCTATTCCTCCACTGTACCCCGATACCCCCTCTATCCCCCCACTGTAACTCAATACCCCCTCTATCCCTCCCACTGTACCTCAATACCCCCTCTTTCCCCCTACTGTACCTCAATACCCCCTCTATCCCTCCACTGTACCCCAATACCCCCTCTATCCCTCCACTGTACCTCAATACCCCCTCTATCCCTCCACTGTACCCCAATACCCCCTCTATACTTCCACTGTACCTCGATACACCCTCTATCCCCCTCTATCCCTCCACTGTACCCCAATACCCCCTCTATCCCTCCACTGTACCATAATACCCCCTCTATCCCTCCACTGTACCCCAATACCCCCTCTATCTCCTCACTGTACCTCAATAACCCCTCTATCACTCCACTGTACTTCAATACCCCCTCTATTTCCCCACTGTACCCCAATACCCCCTCTATCCCCCCACTGTACCTCAATACCCCCTCTATCCCTCCACTGTACCTCAATACCCCCTCTATCCCCCCCACCTGTACCACAATACCACCTCTATCCCCCCCACTGTACCTCAATACCCCCTCTATCCTCCCCACTGTACTTTAATACCCCCTCTATCCCTTCACTGTACCCCAATACCCCCTCTATCCCATCACTGTACCCCAATACCCCCTCTATCCCTCCACTGTACCTCAAACCCCCTCTATCCCTCCACTGTACTCTTATACCCCCTCTATCCCCCCACTGTACCTCAATACCCCCTCTATCCCTCCCACTGTACCTCAATACCCCCTCTATCCCTCCCACTGTACCTCAATACCCCCTCTATCCCCCCCACTGTGGATCAATACCCCCTCTATCCCTCCACTGTACCCCGATACCCCCTCTATCCCCCACTGTACCTCGATACCCCCTCTATCCCCCCACTATACCTCAATACCCCCTCTATTCCTCCACTGTACCCCGATACCCCCTCTATCCCCCCACTGTAACTCAATACCCCCTCTATCCCTCCCACTGTACCTCAATACCCCCTCTTTCCCCCTACTGTACCTCAATACCCCCTCTATCCCTCCACTGTACCCCAATACCCCCTCTATCCCTCCACTGTACCTCAATACCCCCTCTATCCCTCCACTGTACCCCAATACCCCCTCTATACTTCCACTGTACCTCGATACACCCTCTATCCCCCTCTATCCCTCCACTGTACCCCAATACCCCCTCTATCCCTCCACTGTACCATAATACCCCCTCTATCCCTCCACTGTACCCCAATACCCCCTCTATCTCCTCACTGTACCTCAATAACCCCTCTATCCCTCCACTGTACTTCAATACCCCCTCTATTTCCCCACTGTACCCCAATACCCCCTCTATCCCCCCACTGTACCTCAATACCCCCTCTATCCCTCCACTGTACCTCAATACCCCCTCTATCCCCCCCACCTGTACCACAATACCACCTCTATCCCCCCCACCTGTACCACAATACCCCCTCTATCCCCCCCACTGTACCTCAATACCCCCTCTATCCTCCCCACTGTACTTTAATACCCCCTCTATCCCTTCACTGTACCCCAATACCCCCTCTATCCCATCACTGTACCCCAATACCCCCTCTATCCCTCCACTGTACCTCAAACCCCCTCTATACCTCCACTGTACTCTTATACCCCCTCTATCCCCCCACTGTACCTCAATACCCCCTCTATCCCTCCCACTGTACCTCAATACCCCCTCTATCCCTCCCACTGTACCTCAATACCCCCTCTATCCCCCCACTGTAGATCAATACCCCCTCTATCCCTCCACTGTACCCCGATACCCCCTCTATCCCCCCACTGTACCTCGATACCCCCTCTATCCCCCCACTGTACCTCAATACCCCCTCTATTCCTCCACTGTACCCCGATACCCCCTCTATCCCCCCACTGTAACTCAATACCCCCTCTATCCCTCCCACTGTACCTCAATACCCCCTCTTTCCCCCTACTGTACCTCAATACCCCCTCTATCCCTCCACTGTACCCCAATACCCCCTCTATCCCTCCACTGTACCTCAATACCCCCTCTATCCCTCCACTGTACCCCAATACCCCCTCTATACTTCCACTGTACCTCGATACACCCTCTATCCCCCTCTATCCCTCCACTGTACCCAAATACCCCCTCTATCCCTCCACTGTACCATAATACCCCCTCTATCCCTCCACTGTACCCCAATACCCCCTCTATCTCCTCACTGTACCTCAATAACCCCTCTATCCCTCCACTGTACTTCAATACCCCCTCTATTTCCCCACTGTACCCCAATACCCCCTCTATCCCCCCACTGTACCTCAATACCCCCTCTATCCCTCCACTGTACCTCAATACCCCCTCTATCCCCCCCACCTGTACCACAATACCACCTCTATCCCCCCCACCTGTACCACAATACCACCTCTATCCCCCCCTTTACCTCAATCCCCCTTCTATCCCCCCACTGTACCTCAATACCCCCTCTATCTCTCCCCTGTACCCCAATACCCCCTCTATCCCTCCCCTGTACCCCAATACCCCTTCTATCCCTCCACTGTACCTCAAAACCCCCTCTATCTCTCCACTGTACCCTGATACTCCCTCTATCCCCTCACTGTACCTCAGCACCCCCTCTATTCCTCCACTGTACCCCGATACCCCCTCTATCCCTCGCACTGTACCTCAATACCCCTCCTATCCCCCCACTGTACCTCGATACTGCCTCTATCCCCCCCACTGTACCTCAATAACCCCTCTATCCCTCCACTGTACCTCAATACCCCGTCTATCCCTCCACTGTACCCGATACCCCATTTATCCCCCCACCTTACCTCAATACCCCCTCTACCCCCCCCACTGTACCTTATACCCCCTCTAACCCTCCACTGTAACTCAATACCCCCTCTATCCCTCCACTGTACCCTGATACCCCCTCTATCCCCCCCACTGTACCTCAATACCCCCTCTCTCTCCACTGTACCCCAATACCCCCTCTATCCCCCCACTGTACCTCAATACCCCCTCTATCCCTCCACTGTACCTCAATACCCCCTCTATCCCTCCACTGTACCTCAATACCCCCTCTATCCCTCCACTGTACCTCAATACCCCCTCTATCCCTCCACTGTACCTCAATACCCCCTCTATCCCTTCACTGTACCCCAATACCCCCTCTATACTTCCACTGTACCTCAATACCCCCTCTATACTTTCACTGTACCTCAATACCCCCTCTATCCCTCCACTGTACCTCAATACCCCCTCTATCCCCCCCACTGTACCTCAATACCCCCTCTATCCCCCCCACTGTACCTCAATACCCCCTCTATCCTCCCCACTGTACCTCAATACCCCCTCTATCCCTCCACTGTACCACAATACCCCCTCTATCCCTCCACTCTACCCCAATACCCCCTCTATCCCATCACTGTACCCCAATACCCCCTCTATCCCTCCACTGAACCTCAAAACCCCCTCTATCCCTCCACTGTACTCTGATACCCCCTCTATCCCCCCACTGTACCTCAATACCCCCTCTATCCCTCCCACTGTACCTCAATACCCCCTCTATCCCTCCCACTGGAACTCAATACCCCCTCTATCCCCCCACTGTAGATCAATACCCCCTCTATCCCTCCACTGTACCCCGATACCCCCTCTATCCCCCCACTCTACCTCGATACCCCCTCTATCCCCCCACTGTACCTCAATACCCCCTCTATCCCCCCACTGTAGATCAATACCCCCTCTATCCCTCCACTGTACCCCGATACCCCCTCTATCCCCCCACTGTACCTAAAAACCCCTCTATCTCTCCACTGTACCCCGATACTCCCTCTATCCCCCCATTGTACCTCAGCACCCCCTCTATTCCTCCACTGTACCCCGATACCCCCTCTATCCCTCGCACTGTACCTCAATACCCCTCCTATCCCCCCACTGTACCTCGATACTGCCTCTATTCCCCCCACTGTACCTCAATACCCCGTCTATCCCTCCACTGTACCCCGATACCCCCTTTACCCCCCCACTGTACCTCAATACCCCCTCTACCCCCCCACTGTACCTTATACCCCCTCTAACCCTCCACTGTAACTCAATACCCCCTCTATCCCTCCACTGTACCCTGATACCCCCTCTATCCCCCCCACTGTACCTCAATACCCCCTCTATTCCTCCACTGTACCCCAATACCCCCTCTATCCCCCCCACTGTACCTCAATACCCCCTATATCCCACCACTGTACCTCAATACCACCTCTATCCCTCCACTGTACCTCAATACCCCCTCTATCCCTTCACTGTACCCCAATACCCCCTCTATACTTCCACTGTACCTCGATACCCCCTCTATACTTTCACTGTACCTCAATACCCCCTCTATCCCTCCACTGTACCTCAATACCCCCTCTATCCCCCCCACTGTACCTCAATACCCCCTCTAACCCCCCCCCCCACTGTATCTCAATACCCCCTCTATCCCTCCACTGTACCTCAATACCCCCCCTATCCCTTCACTGTACCCCAATACCCCCTCTATAATTTTACTTTACCTCAATACCCCCTCTATCCCTCCACTGTACCTCAATACCCCCTCTATCCCCCCACTGTACCTCAATACCCCCTCTAACCCCCCCCCACTGTACCTCAATACCCCCTCTATCCCTCCACTGTACCACAATTCCCCCTCTATCTCCCCACTGTACCTCAATTCCCCCTCTATCCCCCCACTGTACCTCAATACCCCCTCTATCCCTCCACTGTACCCCAATAACCCCTCTGTCCCCCCCCACTGTACCTCAATTACCCCACTGTATCTCAATACCCCCTCTATCCCCCCACTGTACCTCAATACCCCCTCTATCCCTCCACTGTACCTCAATACCCCCTCTATCCCCCCACTGTACTTCAATACCCCCTCTATCCCTCCACTGTACCTCAATACCCCCTCTATCCCTCCACTGTACCTCAATACCCCCTCTATCCCTCCACTGTACCTCAATACCCCCTCTATCCCTCCGCTGTACCTCAATACCCCCTCTGTCCCCCCCACTGTACCTCAATACCCCCTCTATCCCTCCACTGTACCTCAATACCCCCTCTATCCTCCACTGTACCTCAATACCCCCTCTATCCCTCCACTGTACCTTAATACCCCCTCTATCCCTCCACTGTACCCCAATACCCCCTGTATCCCTCCACTGTACCTCAATACCCCCTCTGCCCCCCCCCCCCACTGTATCTCAATACACCCTATATCCCCCCACTGTACCTCAATACCCGCTCTATCCCTCCACTGTGCCCCAATACCCCCCTATCCCTCCACTGTACCCCAATACCCCCTCTATCCCTCCATTGTACCTCGATACCCCCTCTATCCCTCTACTGTACCCCAATACCCCCTCTATCCCTCCACTGTACCATAATACCCCCTCTATCCCTCCACTGTACCCCAGTACACCTTCTATCCCCCCACTGTACCTCAATTCCCCCTCTATCCCCCCACTGTACCTCAATACCCCCTCTATCCTCCCCACTGTACCTCAATACCCCCTCTATCCCCCCACTGTACCTCAATACCCCCTCTATCCCCCCCACTGTACCTCAATACCCCCTCTATCCTCCCCACTGTACCTCAATACCCCCTCTATCCCCCCACTGTACCCCAATACCCCCTCTATCCCCCCACTGTACCTCAATACCCCCTCCATCCCTCCACTGTACCTCAATACCCCCTCTATCCCCCCACTGTACCTCTATACCCCCTCTATCCCTCCACTGTACCTCAATACCCCCTCTTTCCCCCTACTGTACCTCAATACCCCCTCTATCCCTCCACTGTACCTCAATACCCCCTCTATCCCCCCCACTGTACCTCAATACCCCCTCTATCCTCCCCACTGTACCTCAATACTCCCTCTATCCCCCCCACTGTATCTCAATACCACCTCTATCCCCCCCTTTACCTCAATCCCCCCTCTATTACCCCACTGTACCTCAATACCCCCTCTATCCCTCTACTGTACCCCAATACCCCCTCTATCCCTCCACTGTACCATAATACCCCCTCTATCCCTCCACTGTACCCCAGTACACCTTCTATCCCTCCACTGTACCTCAATTCCCCCTCTATCCCCCCACTGTACCTCAATACCCCCTCTATCCCTCCACTGTACCCCAATACCCCCTCTGTCGTCCCCCCCACTGTACCTCAATTCCCCCTCTATCCCCCCACTGTACCTCAATACCCCCTCTATCCCCCCACTGTACCTCAATACCCCCTCTATCCCCCCACTGTACCTCTATACCCCCTCTATCCCTCCACTGTACCTCAATACCCCCTCTTTCCCCCTACTGTACCTCAATACCCCCTCTATCCCTCCACTCCCCACTGTACCTCAATACCCCCTCTATCCCCCCACTGTACCTCAATACCCCCTCTATCCCCCCACTGTACCTCAATACCCCCTCTATCCCCCCCACTGTATCTCAATACCACCTCTATCCCCCCCTTTACCTCAATCCCCCCTCTATTACCCCACTGTACCTCAATACCCCCTCTATCCCTCCCCTGTACCCCAATACCCCCTCTATCCCTCCACTGTACCTCAAAACCCCCTCTATCTCTCCACTGTACCCCGATACTCCCTCTATCCCCCCACTGTACCTTAGCACCCCCTCTATTCCTCCACTGTACCCCGATACCCGCTCTATCCCTCGCACTGTACCTCAATACCCCTCCTATCCCCCCACTGTACCTCGATACCCCCTCTATCCCCCCCACTGTACCTCAATACCCCCTCTATCCCTCCACTGTACCTCAATACCCCCTCTATCCCTCCACTGTACCCCGATACCCCCTTTATCCCCCCACTGTACCTCAATACCCCCTCTACCCCCCCCCACTGTACCTTATACCCCCTCTAACCCTCCACTGTACCTCAATACCCCCTCTATCCCTCGCTGTACCCTGATACCCCCTCTATCCCCCCACTGTACCTCAATACCCCCTCTATCCCTCCACTGTACCTCAATACCCCCTCTATCCCTCCACTGTACCTCAATACCCCCTCTATCCCTCCACTGTACCCCAATACCCCCTCTATACTTCCACTGTACCTCAATACCCCCTCTATACTTCCACTGTACCTCAATACCCCCTCTATCCCTCCACTGTACCCCAATACCCCCTCTATTCCTCCACTGTACCCCGGATACCCCCTCTATCCCTCCACTGTACCCCAACACCCCTTCTATACTTCCACTGTACCTCAATACCCCCTCTATCCCTCCACTGTACTCCAATACCTCCTCTATCCCCCCCACTGTACCTTAATACCCCCTCTATCCCTCCACTGTACCTCAATACCCCCTCTATCCCTCCACTGTACATCAATACCCCCTCTATCCCTCCACTGTATCGCAATACCCCCTCTATCCCCCCACTGTACCTCAATACCCCCTCTATACTTTCACTGTACCTCAATACCCCCTCTATCCCCCCACTGTACCCCAATACCCCCTCTATCCCTCCACTTTTCCTCAATACCCCCTCTATACTTCCACTGTACCTCAATACCCCCTCTATTCTCCCACTGTACCTCAATACCCCCTCTATCCCCCCACTGTACCTCGATACCCCCTCTATCCCTCCACTGTACCTCAATACCCCCTCTATACTTCCACTGTACCCCAATACCCCCTCTATCACTTCCACTGTACCCCAATACCCCCTCTATGCCTCCACTGTACCTCAATATCCCCTCTATCCCCCCACTATACCTCAATACCCCTTCTATACTTCCACTGTACCTCAATACCCCCTCTATCCCTCCACTGTACCTCAATACCCCCTCTATACTTCCACTGTACCTAAATACCCCCCTCTATCCCCCCCACTATACCTCAATACCCCCCCACTGTACCTTGATACCCCCTTTATCCCTCCACTGTACCCCGATACCCCCTCTATCCATCCACTGTACCTCAATACCCCCTCTATCCCCCCACTGTACCTCAATACCCCCTCTATCCCTCCAATGTACCTCGATACCCCCTCTATCCCCTCCACTGTACTCCAATACCCCCTCTATCCCTCCACTGTACCCCAATACCCCTCTATCAATTTACTGTACCCCAATACCCCCTCTATCCCTTAACTGTACCCCAATACCCCCTCTATCCCTTTACTGTACCCCAATACCCCCTCTATCCCCCCACTGTACCCCAGTACCCCCTCTATCCCTCCACTGTACCTCAACCCCTTCTATCCCTTTACTGTACCCCAATACCCCCTCTATCCCTTTACTGTACCCCAATACCCCCTCTATCCCTTCACTGTACCCCAATACCCCCTATATCCCTTCATTGTACCCCAATACCCCCTTTATCCCTTTACTGTACCCCATACCCCCTCTGTCCCCCTACTGTACCTCAATACCCCTCTATCCCTTAACTGTACCCCAATACCCCCTCTATCCCTTTACTCTACCCCAATATCCCCTCTATCCCCCACTGTACCCCAGTACCCCCTCTATCCCTCCACTGTACCTCAACCCCTTCTATCCCTTTACTGTACCCCAATACCCCATCTATCCCTTTACTGTACCCCAATACCCCCTCTATCCCTTCACTGTACTCCAATACCCCCTCTACTGTACCCCATGCCCCCTCTATTACCCCACTGTACCTTAATACCCCTGTATTCCTTCACTGTACCCCAATACCCCTCTATCCCTTTACTGTACCCCAATAGCCCCTCTTTCCCTTTACTGTACCCCAATATCCCCTCTATCCCAATACCCCCTCTATCCCTTTACTGTACCCCAATACCCCCTTTATACCCCCACTGTACCTCAATACCCCTATATCCCTTTACTGTACCCCAATACCCCCTCTATCCCTTTACTGTACCCCAATACCCCCTCTATCCCCCCACTGTACCTTAATACCCCCTCTATCCCCCCACTGTACCTTAATACCCCCTGTATCCCTCCACTGTACCCCCAATACCCCCTCTATCCCTTTACTGTACCCCAATACCCACTCTATCCCTTAACTGTACCTCAATACCCCCTCTATCCCTTTACTGTACCCCAATACCCCCTCTCTATTCCTTCACTGTTTATCTATCCCTCCACTGTACTCCAATGCCCCCTTTATCCCTTCACTGTACCCGAATACCCCCCTTTGCTCCTCCACTGTACCCCAATATCCCCTCTATCCATCCACTGTACCCCAACACCCCTCTATCCCCCAATACCCCCTCTATCCCTTCACTGTACCCCAATACCCCCTCTACCCCCCACAATACCACCTTTGTCCCCCCACTTTACCCATTAACCTCCTCTGTCCCTTGACTGTACCCCAGCCAACCTCTGTACTCCAATACCCCCTCTGTACCCCAATACCCCCACCTGTCTCTCCACTGTACCCCAATACCTTGTCTGTCCCTTCACTGTACCCCAATCACCCTCTTTATCCCAACCATCCTCTGTTCCTTCACTGTACCCCAATCTCCCCCTCTGTACCCCAATACCCCTTCTGTCCCTTCACTGTACCCCAATCACCCTCTTTACCCCAACCCCCCTCTATCCCTCCACTGTACCTCAATCCCCCTCTGTACCCCAATACACCCCTCTGATCCTCCACTGTACCCCAGTCTCCCCCTCTGTACCCCAATACCCCCACCTGTCCCTCCACTGTACCCCAATACCCCGTTCTGTCCCTCCACTGTACCTAAATACCCCCTCTGTCCCTCTACTGTACCACAATACCCCCTCTGTACGTCCACTGTACCTCCAATCCCCCCTCTATCCCTCCACTGTACCCCAATCTGTCCCTCCACAGTTCCCCAATAGCCCCTCTGTCCCTCAACTGTATCCAAATCCCCCTCTGTCTCCCAATACCCCACTCTATCCCCCTACTGTACCCCAATAGCCTCCTCTGTCCCCAATACCCCTCTTTATCCCTTCACGGTACACCTATCCCTCCACTGTACCCCAATACCCCCTGTGTCCTTCCACTGTACCCCAATACCCCCTCTATACCCCAATACCCCCTTTGTCCCTCAACTGTATCCAAATCCCACTCCGTTCCTCCAATCCCCCTCTGTACCCCATGCCCCCTTTGTCCCTCCACTGTACCCCAATGACCCCTCTGTGCCTCCACTGAACCTCCAATCCACCCTCTGTACCCCAATACCTGCCTCTGTATCCCAACACCCCCTTTTCCCCCAATGTACCCCAATAACCCCTCTATCCCTCCACTGTACCCCCTTTGCCCCTCCACTGTACCCCAATAAGCTCTCTATCCATCCACTATACCCCAACACCCCCTCTATCCCCCCACTGTACCCCAATACCCCCTCTACCCCCCACTTTACCACCTTTGTCCCTCCACTGTACACCTATGCCCCTCTGTCCCTGTCCCCCCACTGTACCCCATTAACCTCCTCTGTCCCTCAACTGTCACCCAACAACCCCCTCTGTCCCTCGACTGTCCCCCAGCCACCCTCTGTACTCCAATACCCCCTCTGTACCCCAATACCCCCTCTGTCTCTCCACTGTACCCCAATACCCCCTCTGTGCCTCCAATCCACCCACTGTACCCCAATACCCCCTCTGTCCCTCCAATGTACCCCAATACCCTCACTGTACCCCAATACCCCATCTACCCTTCCACTATACCCCAGTGCTCCCTCTGTACCCCAATAACCCCTCTGTCCCTTTATTATACCCCAATCCCCCTCTGTCCTTCTATTGTACCCTAATCCCCCCTCTGTCCTTCTATTATACCCGAATCCCCCCTCCATCCCTCTATTATACCCCAATCCTCCCTCTGTCCTTCTATTATACCCCAATCCCCCCTCCGTCCTTCTATTATACCCCAATCCCCCCTCTGTCCTTCTATTATACCCCAATCCTCCCTCTGTCCTTCTATTATACCCCAATCCCCCCTCTGTCCTTCTATTATACCCCAATCCCCCCCCCCTCTGTCCTTCTATTTTATACCCCAATCCTCCCTCTGTCCTTCTATTATACCCCAATCCTCCCTCTGTCCTTCTATTATACCCCAATCCCCCCTCTGTCCTTCTATTATACCCCAATCCCCCCTCTGTCCTTCTATTATACCCCAATCCTCCCCTCTGTCCTTCTATTATACCCCAATCCTCCCTTTGTCCTTCTATTATACCCCAATCCTCCCTCTGTCCTTCTATTATACCCCAATCCTCCCTCTGTCCTTCTATTATACCCCAATCCCCCCTCTGTCCTTCTATTATACCCCAATCCTCCCTCTGTCCTTCTATTATATCCCAATCCCCCCTCTGTCCTTCTATTATACCCCTATCCCCCCTCTGTCCTTCTATTATACCCCAATCCCCCCTCTGTCCTTCTATTATACCCCAATCCTCCCTCTGCCCTTCTATTATACCCCAATCCTCCCTCTGTCCTTCTATTATACCCCAATCCTCCCTCTGTCCTTCTATTATACCCCAATCCTCCCCTCTGTCCTTCTATTATACCCCAATCCTCCCTTTGTCCTTCTATTATACCCCAATCCCCCCTCTGTCCTTCTATTATACCCCAATCCTCCCTCTGTCCTTCTATTATACCCCAATCCTCCCTCTGTCCTTCTATTATACCCCAATCCCCCCTCTGTCCTTCTATTATACCCCAATCCTCCTCTGTCCCTCTATTATACCCCAATCCTCCCTCTGTCCTTCTATTATACCCCAATCCTCCCTCTGTCCTTCTATTATACCCCAATCCTCCCTCTGTCCCTCTATTATACCCCAATCCCCCCTCTGTCCTTCTATTATACCCCAATCCTCCCCTCTGTCCTTCTATTATACCCCAATCCTCCCTCTGTCCTTCTATTATACCCCAATCCTCCCTCTGTCCTTCTATTATACCCCAATCCCCCCTCTGTCCTTCTATTATACCCCAATCCTCCCTCTGTCCTTCTATTATACCCCAATCCTCCCCTCTGTCCTTCTATTATACCCCAATCCCCCCTCTGTCCTTCTATTATACCCCAATCCTCCCTCTGTCCTTCTATTATACCCCAATCCCCCCTCTGTCCTTCTATTATACCCCAATCCTCCCTCTGTCCTTCTATTATACCCCAATCCTCCCTCTGTCCTTCTATTATACCCCAATCCCCCCTCTGTCCTTCTATTATACCCCAATCCTCCTCTGTCCCTCTATTATACCCCAATCCTCCCTCTGTCCTTCTATTATACCCCAATCCTCCCTCTGTCCTTCTATTATACCCCAATCCTCCCTCTGTCCCTCTATTATACCCCAATCCCCCCTCTGTCCTTCTATTATACCCCAATCCTCCCCTCTGTCCTTCTATTATACCCCAATCCTCCCTCTGTCCTTCTATTATACCCCAATCCTCCCTCTGTCCTTCTATTATACCCCAATCCCCCCTCTGTCCTTCTATTATACCCCAATCCTCCCTCTGTCCTTCTATTATACCCCAATCCTCCCCTCTGTCCTTCTATTATACCCCAATCCCCCCTCTGTCCTTCTATTATACCCCAATCCTCCCTCTGTCCTTCTATTATACCCCAATCCCCCCTCTGTCCTTCTATTATACCCCAATCCCCCCTCTGTCCTTCTATTATACCCCAATCCTCCTCTGTCCCTCTATTATACCCCAATCCTCCCTCTGTCCTTCTATTATACCCCAATCCCCCCTCTGTCCTTCTATTATACTCCAATCCTCCCCTCTGTCCTTCTATTATACCCCAATCCTCCCTCTGTCCTTCTATTATAGCCCAATCCTCCCCTCTGTCCTTCTATTATACCCCAATCCTCCCTCTGTCCTTCTATTATACCCCAATCCCCCCTCTGTCCTTCTATTATACCCCAATCCCCCCTCTGTCCTTCTATTATACCCCAATCCTCCCCTCTGTCCTTCTATTATACCCCAATCCTCCCCTCCGTCCTTCTATTATACCCCAATCCTCCCTCTGTCCTTCTATTATATCCCAATCCCCCCCCTCTGTCCTTCTATTATACCCCAATCCTCCCTCTGTCCCTCTATTATACCCCAATCCTCCCTCTGTCCTTCTATTATACCCCAATCCCCCCTCTGTCCTTCTATTATACTCCAATCCTCCCTCTGTCCTTCTAATATACCCCAATCCTCCCTCTGTCCTTCTATTATACCCCAATCCCCCCTCTGTCCTTCTATTATACCCCAATCCTCCCTCTGTCCTTCTATTATACCCCAATCCTCCCTCTGTCCCTCTATTATACCCCAATCCCCCCTCTGTCCTTCTATTATACCCCAATCCTCCCCTCTGTCCTTCTATTATACCCCAATCCTCCCTTTGTCCTTCTATTATACCCCAATCCCCCCTCTGTCCTTCTATTATACCCCAATCCTCCCTCTGTCCTTCTATTATATCCCAATCCCCCCTCTGTCCTTCTATTATACCCCTATCCCCCCTCTGTCCTTCTATTATACCCCAATCCCCCCTCTGTCCTTCTATTATACCCCAATCCTCCCTCTGTCCTTCTATTATACCCCAATCCCCCCTCTGTCCTTCTATTATACCCCAATCCCCCCTCTGTCCTTCTATTATACCCCAATCCCCCCTCTGTCCTTCTATTATACCCCAATCCCCCCTCTGTCCTTATATTATACCCCAATCCTCCCCTCTGTCCTTCTATTATACCCCAATCCTCCCTCTGTCCTTCTATTATACCCCAATCCCCCCTCTGTCCTTCTATTATACCCCAATCCTCCCTCTGTCCTTCTATTATACCCCAATCCCCCCTCTGTCCTTCTATTATACCCCAATCCTCCCTCTGTCCTTCTATTATACCCCAATCCTCCCTCTGTCCTTCTATTATACCCCAATCCTCCCTCTGTCCTTCTATTATACCCCAATCCCCCCTCTGTCCTTCTATTATACCCCAATCCCCCCTCTGTCCTTCTATTATACCCCAATCCCCCCTCTGTCCTTCTATTATACCCCAATCCCCCCTCTGTCCTTCTATTATACCCCAATCCTCCCTCTGTCCTTCTATTATACCCCAATCCTCCCCTCTGTCCTTCTATTATACCCCAATCCCCCCTCTGTCCTTCTATTATACCCCAATCCCCCCTCTGTCCTTCTATTATACCCCAATCCTCCCCTCTGTCCTTCTATTATACCCCAATCCCCCCTCTGTCCTTCTATTATATCCCCAATCCTCCCTCTGTCCTTCTATTATACCCCAATCCCCCCTCTGTCCTTCTATTATACCCCAATCCTCCCTCTGTCCTTCTATTATACCCCAATCCCCCCTCTGTCCTTCTATTATACCCCAATCCTCCCTCTGTCCTTCTATTATATCCCAATCCTCCCTCTGTCCTTCTATTATACCCCAATCCTCCCTCTGTCCTTCTATTATACCCCAATCCTCCCTCTGTCCTTCTATTATACCCCAATCCTCCCCTCTGTCCTTCTATTATACCCCAATCCCTCCTCTGTCCTTCTATTATACCCTAATCCCCCCTCTGTCCTTCTATTATACCCCAATCCTCCCCTCTGTCCTTCTATTATACCCCAATCCTCCCCTCTGTCCTTCTATTATACCCCAATCCCCCCTCTGTCCTTCTATTATACCCCAATCCACCCTCTGTCCTTCTATTATACCCCAATCCCCCCTCTGTCCTATTATACCCCAATCCTCCCTCTGTCCTTCTATTATACCCCAATCCTCCCTCTGTCCTTCTATTATACCCCAATCCTCCCCTCTGTCCTTCTATTATACCCCAATCCCTCCTCTGTCCTTCTATTATACCCCAATCCTCCCTCTGTCCTTCTATTATACCCCAATCCCCCCTCTGTCCTTCTATTATATCCCAATCCTCCCTCTGTCCTTCTATTATACCCCAATCCCCCCTCTGTCCTATTATACCCCAATCCTCCCTCTGTCCTTCTATTATACCCCAATCCTCCCTCTGTCCTTCTATTATACCCCAATCCTCCCTCTGTCCTTCTATTATACCCCAATCCTCCCCTCTGTACTTCTATTATACCCCAATCCTCCCCTCTGTCCTTCTATTATACCCCAATCCTCCCTCTGTCCTTCTATTATACCCCAATCCTCCCTCTGTCCTTCTATTATACCCCAATCCTCCCTCTGTCCCTCTATTATACCCCAATCCTCCCTCTGTCCTTCTATTATACCCCAATCCTCCCTCTGTCCTTCTATTATACCCCAATCCCTCCTCTGTCCTTCTATTATACCCCAATCCTCCCTCTGTCCTTCTATTATATCCCAATCCCCCCTCTGTCCTTCTATTATACCCCAATCCTCCCCTCTGTCCTTCTATTATACTCCAATCCTCCCTCTGTCCTTCTATTATACCCCAATCCTCCCTCTGTCCCTCTATTATACCCCAATCCTCCCTCTGTCCTTCTATTATACCCCAATCCTCCCTCTGTCCTTCTATTATACCCCAATCCCCCCTCTGTCCTTCTATTATACCCCAATCCTCCCCTCTGCCCTTCTATTATACCCCAATCCCCCCTCTGTCCTTCTATTATACCCCAATCCTCCCTCTGTCCTTCTATTATATCCCAATCCTCCCCTCTGTCCTTCTATTATACCCCAATCCCCCCTCTGTCCTTCTATTATACCCCAATCCTCCCTCTGTCCTTCTATTATACCCCAATCCTCCCTCTGTCCTTCTATTATACCCCAATCCTCCCTCTGTCCTTCTATTATACCCCAATCCTCCCCTCTGTCCTTCTATTATACCCCAATCCTCCCTCTGTCCTTCTATTATACCCCAATCCCCCCTCTGTCCTTCTATTATACCCCAATCCTCCCTCTGTCCTTCTATTATACCCCAATCCCCCCTCTGTCCTTCTATTATACCCCAATCCTCCCTCTGTCCTTCTATTATACCCCAATCCTCCCTCTGTCCTTCTATTATACCCCAATCCTCCCTCTGTCCTTCTATTATACCCCAATCCCCCCTCTGTCCTTCTATTATACCCCAATCCCCCCTCTGTCCTTCTATTATACCCCAATCCCCCCTCTGTCCTTCTATTATACCCCAATCCCCCCTCTGTCCTTCTATTATACCCCAATCCTCCCTCTGTCCTTCTATTATACCCCAATCCTCCCCTCTGTCCTTCTATTATACCCCAATCCCCCCTCTGTCCTTCTATTATACCCCAATCCCCCCTCTGTCCTTCTATTATACCCCAATCCTCCCCTCTGTCCTTCTATTATACCCCAATCCCCCCTCTGTCCTTCTATTATATCCCCAATCCTCCCTCTGTCCTTCTATTATACCCCAATCCCCCCTCTGTCCTTCTATTATACCCCAATCCTCCCTCTGTCCTTCTATTATACCCCAATCCCCCCTCTGTCCTTCTATTATACCCCAATCCTCCCTCTGTCCTTCTATTATATCCCAATCCTCCCTCTGTCCTTCTATTATACCCCAATCCTCCCTCTGTCCTTCTATTATACCCCAATCCTCCCTCTGTCCTTCTATTATACCCCAATCCTCCCCTCTGTCCTTCTATTATACCCCAATCCCTCCTCTGTCCTTCTATTATACCCCAATCCCCCCTCTGTCCTTCTATTATACCCCAATCCCCCTCTGTCCTTCAATTATATCCCAATCCCCCCTCTGTCCTTCTATTATACCCCAATCCCCCCTCTGTCCTTCTATTATACCCCAATCCCCCCTCTGTCCTTCAATTATATCCCAATCCCCCCTCTGTCCTTCTATTATACCCCAATCCTCCCTCTGTCCTTCTATTATACCCCAATCCTCCCCTCTGTCCTTCTATTATACCCCAATCCCTCCTCTGTCCTTCTATTATACCCCAATCCCCCCTCTGTCCTTCTATTATACCCTAATCCCCCCTCTGTCCTTCTATTATACCCCAATCCTCCCCTCTGTCCTTCTATTATACCCCAATCCTCCCCTCTGTCCTTCTATTATACCCCAATCCTCCCCTCTGTCCTTCTATTATACCCCAATCCCCCCTCTGTCCTTCTATTATACCCCAATCCCCCCTCTGTCCTTCTATTATACCCCAATCCACCCTCTGTCCTTCTATTATACCCCAATCCCCCCTCTGTCCTATTATACCCCAATCCTCCCTCTGTCCTTCTATTATACCCCAATCCTCCCTCTGTCCTTCTATTATACCCCAATCCTCCCCTCTGTCCTTCTATTATACCCCAATCCCTCCTCTGTCCTTCTATTATACCCCAATCCTCCCTCTGTCCTTCTATTATACCCCAATCCCCCCTCTGTCCTTCTATTATATCCCAATCCTCCCTCTGTCCTTCTATTATACCCCAATCCCCTCTCTGTCCTTCTATTATACCCCAATCCTCCCTCTGTCCTATTATACCCAATCCTCCCTCTGTCCTTCTATTATACCCCAATCCCCCCTCTGTCCTATTATACCCCAATCCTCCCTCTGTCCTTCTATTATACCCCAATCCTCCCTCTGTCCTTCTATTATACCCCAATCCTCCCTCTGTCCTTCTATTATACCCCAATCCTCCCTCTGTCCTTCTATTATACCCCAACCTTCTATTATACTCCTTCTATTATATCCCTCTATTATACCCCAATCCTCCCTCTGTCCTTCTATTATACCCCAATCCTCCCTCTGTCCTTCTATTATACCCCAATCCCTCCTCTGTCCTTCTATTATACCCCAATCCTCCCTCTGTCCTTCTATTATATCCCAATCCCCCTCTGTCCTTCTATTATACCCCAATCCTCCCCTCTGTCCTTCTATTATACTCCAATCCTCCCTCTGTCCTTCTATTATTCTATTATACCCCAATCCTCCCTCTGTCCTCTATTATACCCCAATCCTCCCTCTGTCCTTCTATTATACCCCAATCCTCCCTCTGTCCTTCTATTATACCCCAATCCCCCCTCTGTCCTTCTATTATACCCCAATCCCCCCTCTGTCCTTCTATTATACCCCAATCCTCCCCTCTGCCCTTCTATTATACCCCAATCCCCCCTCTGTCCTTCTATTATACCCCAATCCTCCCTCTGTCCTTCTATTATATCCCAATCCTCCCTCTGTCCTTCTATTATACCCCAATCCCCCTCTGTCCTTCTATTATACCCCAATCCTCCCCTCTGTCCTTCTATTATACCCCAATCCTCCTCTGTCCTTCTATTATACCCCAATCCTCCCTCTGTCCTTCTATTATACCCCAATCTCCCCTCTGTCCTTCTATTATACCCCAATCCTCCCCTCTGTCCTTCTATTATACCCCAATCCTCCCTCTGCCCTTCTATTATACCCCAATCCCCCCTCTGTCCTTCTATTATACCCCAATCCTCCCTCTGTCCTTCTATTATATCCCAATCCTCCCCTCTGTCCTTCTATTATACCCCAATCCCCCCTCTGTCCTTCTATTATACCCCAATCCTCCCTCTGTCCTTCTATTATACCCCCAATCCTCCCTCTGTCCTTCTATTATACCCCAATCCTCCATCTGTCCTTCTATTATACCCCCAATCCCCTTCTGTCCTTCTATTATACCCCAATCCCCCCTCTGTCCTTCTATTATACCCCAATCCCCCCTCTGTCCTTCTATTATACCCCAATCCTCCCCTCTGTCCTTCTATTATACCCCAATCCTCCCCTCTGTCCTTCTATTATACCCCAATCCCCCCTCTGTCCTTCTATTATACCCCAATCCACCCCTCTGTCCTTTATTATACCCCAATC
>JBBGZY010003935.1:0-49918 GCA_037952925.1 Lithobates clamitans | reverse complement strand
TTGGTGGATATATAGCAGTGGATTGGTGGATATATAGCGGTAGATTGGTGGATATATAGCCGGTGGATTGGTGGATATATAGCGGTGGATTGGTGGATATATAGCGGTAGATTGGTGGATTGCAGTAGATTGGTGGATATATAGCGGTGGATATATAGCGGTGGATTGGTGGATATATAGCAGTAGATTGGTGGATATAGCGGTAGATTGGTGGATATATAGCGGTAGATTGGTGGATATATAGCGGTAGATTGGTGGATATATAGCGGTGGATTGGTGGATATATAGCGGTAGATTGGTGGATATATATTGGTGGATATAGATTGGTGGATATATAGCGGTAGATTGGTGGATATATAGCGGTAGATTGGTGGATATATAGCGGTAGATTGGTGGATATATAGCGGTAGATTGGTGGATATATATTGCGGTAGATTGGTGGATATATAGCGGTAGATTGGTGGATATATAGCGGTAGATTGGTGGATATATAGCGGTAGATTGGTGGATATAGCGGTAGATTGGTGGATATATATTGCGGTAGATTGGTGGATATATAGCGGTGGATTGGTAGATATATTGCGGTAGATTGGTGGAATATATAGCGGTAGATTGGTGGATATATAGCGGTAGATTGGTGGATATATAGCGGTGGATTGGTAGATATATTGCGGTAGATTGGTGGATATATAGCGGTAGATTGGTGGATATATAGCGGTAGATTGGTGGATATATAGCGGTAGATTGGTGGATATATAGCGGTAGATTGGTGGATATATAGCGGTAGATTGGTGGATATATAGCGGTGGATTGGTGGATATATAGCGGTAGATTGGTGGATATATAGCGGTGGATTGGTGGATATATAGCGGTAGATTGGTGGATATATAGCGGTGGATTGGTGGATATATAGCGGTGGATTGGTGGATATATAGCGGTGGATTGGTGGATATATAGCGGTAGATTGGTGGATTGCAGTAGATTGGTGGATATATAGCGGTGGATATATAGCGGTGGATTGGTGGATATATAGCGGTAGATTGGTGGATATATAGCGGTAGATTGGTGGATATATAGCGGTGGATTGGTGGATATATAGCGGTAGATTGGTGGATATATAGCGGTGGATTGGTGGATATATAGCGGTAGATTGGTGGATATATAGCGGTGGATTGGTGGATATATTGCGGTAGATTGGTGGATATATAGCGGTGGATTGGTGGATATAGCGGTAGATTGGTGGATATATAGCGGTAGATTGGTGGATATATAGCGGTGGATTGGTGGATATATAGCGGTAGATTGGTGGATATATAGCGGTAGATTGGTGGATATATAGCGGTGGATTGGTGGATATATAGCGGTAGATTGGTGGATATATAGCGGTAGATTGGTGGATATATAGCGGTAGATTGGTGGATATATAGCGGTAGATTGGTGGATATATAGCGGTAGATTGGTGGATTGCAGTAGATTGGTGGATATATAGCGGTGGATTGGTGGATATATAGCGGTGGATTGGTGGATATATAGCGGTAGATTGGTGGATATATAGCGGTAGGTTGGTGGATATATAGCGGTAGATTGGTGGATATATAGCGGTAGATTGGTGGATATATAGCGGTGGATTGGTGGATATATAGCGGTAGATTGGTGGATATATAGCGGTGGATTGGTGGATATATAGCGGTAGATTGGTGGATATATAGCGGTAGATTGGTAGATATATAGCGGTAGATTGGTGGATATATAGCGGTAGATTGGTGGATATAGCGGTAGATTGGTGGATATAGCGGTAGATTGGTGGATATATAGCGGTGGATTGGTGGATATATAGCGGTAGATTGGTGGATATATAGCGGTAGATTGGTGGATATATAGCGGTAGATTGGTGGATATATTGCGGTAGATTGGTGGATATATAGCGGTAGATTGGTGGATTGCAGTAGATTGGTGGATATATAGCGGTAGATTGGTGGATATATAGCGGTGGATTGGTGGATATATAGCGGTAGATTGGTGGATATATAGCGGTAGATTGGTGGATATATAGCGGTAGATTGGTGGATATATAGCGGTAGATTGGTGGATATATAGCGGTGGATATATAGCGGTGGATTGGTGGATATATAGCGGTAGATTGGTGGATTGCAGTAGATTGGTGGATATATAGCGGTAGATTGGTGGATATATAGCGGTAGATTGGTGGATATATAGCGGTAGATTGGTGGATATATAGCGGTAGATTGGTGGATATATAGCGGTAGATTGGTAGATATATAGCGGTGGATTGGTGGATATATAGCGGTGGATTGGTGGATATATAGCGGTGGATTGGTGGATATATAGCGGTGGATTGGTGGATATATATCGGTAGATTGGTGGATATATAGCGGTAGATTGGTGGATATATAGCGGTAGATTGGTGGATATATAGCGGTAGATTGGTGGATTGCAGTAGATTGGTGGATATATAGCGTAGATTGGTGGATATATAGCGGTGGATTGGTGGATATATAGCGGTGGATTGGTGGATATATAGCGGTGGATTGGTGGATATATAGCGGTGGATTGGTGGATATATAGCGGTAGATTGGTGGATATATAGCGGTAGATTGGTGGATATATAGCGGTGGATTGGTGGATATATAGCGGTAGATTGGTGGATATATAGCGGTAGATTGGTGGATATATAGCGGTGGATATATAGCGGTGGATTGGTGGATATATAGCGGTAGATTGGTGGATATATAGCGGTAGATTGGTGGATAGCGGTAGATTGGTGGATATATAGCGGTAGATTGGTGGATATATAGCGGTGGATTGGTGGATATATAGCGGTAGATTGGTGGATATATAGCGGTAGATTGGTGGATATATAGCGGTGGATTGGTGGATATATAGCGGTGGATATATAGCGGTAGATTGGTGGATATATAGCGGTAGATTGGTGGATATATAGCGGTAGATTGGTGGATATAGCGGTAGATTGGTGGATATATAGCGGTGGATTGGTGGATATATAGCGGTAGATTGGTGGATATATAGCGGTAGATTGGTGGATATATAGCGGTAGATTGGTGGATATATAGCGGTAGATTGGTGGATATATAGCGGTAGATTGGTGGATATATAGCGGTAGATTGGTGGATATATAGCGGTAGATTGGTGGATTGCAGTAGATTGGTGGATATATAGCGGTAGATTGGTGGATATATAGCGGTAGATTGGTGGATTGCAGTAGATTGGTGGATATATATCGGTAGATTGGTGGATATATAGCGGTGGATTGGTGGATATATAGCGGTGGATTGGTGGATATATAGCGGTGGATTGGTGGATATATAGCGGTGGATTGGTGGATATATAGCGGTGGATTGTTTGATATATAGCGGTAGATTGGTGGATATATAGCGGTAGATTGGTGGATATATAGCGGTGGATTGGTGGATATATAGCGGTAGATTGGTGGATATATAGCGGTAGATTGGTGGATATATAGCGGTGGATATATAGCGGTGGATTGGTGGATATATAGCGGTAGATTGGTGGATAGCGGTAGATTGGTGGATATATAGCGGTAGATTGGTGGATATATAGCGGTGGATTGGTGGATATATAGCGGTAGATTGGTGGATATATAGCGGTAGATTGGTGGATATATAGCGGTGGATTGGTGGATATATAGCGGTGGATTGGTGGATATATAGCGGTGGATTGGTGGATATATAGCGGTAGATTGGTGGATTGCGGTAAATTGGTGGATATATAGCGGTAGATTGGTGGATATATAGCGGTAGATTGGTGGATATATAGCGGTGGATTGGTGGATATATAGCGGTAGATTGGTGGATATATAGCGGTAGATTGGTGGATTGCGGTAGATTGGTGGATATAGCGGTGGATTGGTGGATATATAGCGGTAGATTGGTGGATATATAGCGGTGGATTGGTGGATATATAGCGGTGGATTGGTAGATATATAGCGGTGGATTGGTAGATATATAGCGGTAGATTGGTGGATATATAGCGGTAGATTGGTGGATATATAGCGGTGGATATATAGCGGTGGATTGGTGGATATATAGCGGTAGATTAGTGGATATATAGCGGTGGATATATAGCGGTAGATTGGTGGATATATAGCGGTAGATTGGTGGATATATAGTGGTAGATTGGTGGATATATAGCGGTGGATATATAGCGGTGGATTGGTGGATATATAGCGGTAGATTGGTGGATATATAGCGGTAGATTGGTGGATATATAGCGGTAGATTGGTGGATATATAGCGGTGGATATATAGCGGTGGATTGGTGGATATATAGCGGTAGATTGGTGGATATATAGCGGTAGATTGGTGGATATATAGCGGTAGATTGGTGGATATATAGCGGTAGATTGGTGGATATATAGCGGTAGATTGGTGGATATATAGCGGTAGATTGGTGGATATATAGCGGTAGATTGGTGGATATATAGCGGTGGATATATAGCGGTGGATTGGTGGATATATAGCGGTGGATTGGTGGATATATAGCGGTGGATATATAGCGGTGGATTGGTGGATATAGCGGTAGATTGGTGGATATATAGCGGTAGATTGGTGGATATAGCGGTAGATTGGTGGATATATAGCGGTAGATTGGTGGATATATAGCTGTAGATTGGTGGATATATAGCGGTAGATTGGTGGATATAGCGGTAGATTGGTGGATATATAGCGGTAGATTGGTGGATATAGCGGTAGATTGGTGGATATATAGCGGTAGATTGGTGGATATATAGCGGTAGATTGGTGGATATATAGCGGTAGATTGGTGGATATAGCGGTAGATTGGTGGATATATAGCGGTAGATTGGTGGATATATAGCGGTGGATTGGTGGATATATAGCGGTGGATTGGTGGATATATAGCGGTGGATTGGTGGATATATAGCGGTGGATTGGTGGATATATAGCGGTGGATTGGTGGATATATAGCGGTGGATTGGTAGATATATAGCGGTAGATTGGTGGATATAGCAGTAGATTGGTGGATATATAGCGGTAGATTGGTGGATATATAGCGGTAGATTGGTGGATATATAGCGGTGGATTGGTGGATATATAGCGGTAGATTGGTGGATATAGCGGTAGATTGGTAGATATATAGCGGTAGATTGGTGGATATATAGCGGTAGATTGGTGGATATATAGCGGTAGATTGGTGGATATATAGCGGTAGATTGGTGGATATATAGCGGTGGATTGGTAGATATATAGCGGTGGATTGGTGGATATATAGCGGTGGATTGGTGGATATATAGCGGTAGATTGGTGGATATAGCGGTGGATTGGTGGATATATAGCGGTGGATTGGTGGATATATAGCGGTAGATTGGTGGATATATAGCGGTAGATTGGTGGATATATAGCGGTAGATTGGTGGATATATAGCGGTAGATTGGTGGATATATAGCGGTAGATTGGTGGATATATAGTGGTAGATTGGTGGATATATAGCGGTAGATTGGTGGATATATAGCGGTAGATTGGTGGATATATAGCGGTGGATTGGTGGATATATAGCGGTAGATTGGTGGATTGGTGGATATATAGCGGTAGATTGGTGGATATATAGCGGTGGATTGGTGGATATATAGCGGTGGATTGGTAGATATATAGCGGTAGATTGGTGGATATATAGCGGTAGATTGGTGGATATATAGCGGTGGATTGGTGGATATATAGCGGTGGATTGGTGGATATATAGCGGTGGATTGGTGGATATATAGCGGTGGATTGGTGGATATATAGCGGTGGATTGGTGGATATATAGCGGTAGATTGGTGGATATATAGCGGTAGATTGGTGGATATATAGCGGTGGATTGGTGGATATATAGCGGTGGATTGGTGGATATATAGCGGTAGATTGGTGGATATATAGCGGTAGATTGGTGGATATATAGCGGTAGATTGGTGGATATATAGCGGTGGATTGGTGGATATATAGCGGTAGATTGGTGGATATATAGCGGTAGATTGGTGGATATATAGCGGTGGATTGGTGGATATATAGCGGTAGATTGGTGGATATATAGCGGTAGATTGGTGGATATATAGCGGTGGATATATAGCGGTAGATTGGTGGATATATAGCGGTAGATTGGTGGATATATAGCGGTAGATTGGTGGATATATAGCGGTAGATTGGTGGATATATAGCGGTGGATATATAGCGGTAGATTGGTGGATATATAGCGGTAGATTGGTGGATATATAGCGGTAGATTGGTGGATATATAGCGGTAGATTGGTAGATATATAGCGGTAGATTGGTGGATATATAGCGGTGGATTGGTGGATATATAGCGGTGGATTGGTGGATATATAGCGGTAGATTGGTGGATATATAGCGGTAGATTGGTGGATATATAGCGGTAGATTGGTGGATATATAGCGGTAGATTGGTGGATATATATTGGTGGATATATAGCGGTAGATTGGTGGATATATAGTGGTAGATTGGTGGATATATAGCGGTAGATTGGTGGATATATAGCGGTGGATATATAGCGGTGGATTGGTGGATATATAGCGGTGGATTGGTGGCTATATAGCGGTAGATTGGTGGATATATAGCGGTAGATTGGTGGATATATAGCGGTGGATTGGTGGATATATAGCGGTGGATTGGTGGATATATAGTGGTAGATTGGTGGATATATAGCGGTAGATTGGTGGATATATAGCGGTAGATTGGTGGATATATAGTGGTAGATTGGTGGATATATAGCGGTAGATTGGTGGATATATAGCGGTAGATTGGTGGATATATAGCGGTAGATTGGTGGATATATAGCGGTAGATTGGTGGATATATAGCGGTAGATTGGTGGATATATAGCGGTAGATTGGTGGATATATAGCGGTGGATTGGTGGATATATATAGCGGTAGATTGGTGGATATATAGCGGTAGATTGGTGGATATATAGCGGTAGATTGGTGGATATATAGCGGTGGATTGGTGGATATATAGCGGTAGATTGGTGGATATATAGCGGTAGATTGGTGGATATATAGCGGTAGATTGGTGGATATAGCGGTGGATTGGTGGATATATAGCGGTAGATTGGTGGATATATATTGCGGTAGATTGGTGGATATATATTGCGGTAGATTGGTGGATATATAGCGGTAGATTGGTGGATATATAGCGGTGGATTGGTGGATATATAGCGGTGGATTGGTGGATATATAGCGGTAGATTGGTGGATATATAGCGGTAGATTGGTGGATATATAGCGGTAGATTGGTGGATATATAGCGGTGGATTGGTGGATATATAGCGGTAGATTGGTGGATATATAGCGGTGGATTGGTGGATATATAGCGGTAGATTGGTGGATATATAGCGGTGGATTGGTGGATATATAGCGGTAGATTGGTGGATATATAGCGGTGGATTGGTGGATATATAGCGGTAGATTGGTGGATATATAGCGGTAGATTGGTGGATATATAGCGGTGGATTGGTGGATATATAGCGGTAGATTGGTGGATATATATTGGTGGATATATAGCGGTAGATTGGTGGATATATAGCGGTAGATTGGTGGATATAGCGGTAGATTGGTGGATATATAGCGGTAGATTGGTGGATATATAGCGGTGGATTGGTGGATATATAGCGGTAGATTGGTGGATATAGCGGTAGATTGGTGGATATAGCGGTGGATTGGTGGATATATAGCGGTAGATTGGTGGATATATATTGCGGTAGATTGGTGGATATAGCGGTAGATTGGTGGATATAGCGGTGGATTGGTGGATATATAGCGGTAGATTGGTGGATATATATTGCGGTAGATTGGTGGATATATAGCGGTGGATTGGTGGATATATAGCGGTGGATTGGTGGATATATAGCGGTGGATTGGTGGATATATAGCGGTAGATTGGTGGATATATAGCGGTAGATTGGTAGATATATAGCGGTAGATTGGTGGATATATAGCGGTAGATTGGTGGATATATAGCAGTAGATTGGTGGATATATAGCGGTAGATTGGTGGATATATAGCGGTAGATTGGTGGATATATAGCGGTAGATTGGTGGATATATAGCGGTAGATTGGTGGATATATAGCGGTAGATTGGTGGATATATAGCGGTAGATTGGTGGATATATAGCGGTAGATTGGTGGATATATATAGCGGTGGATTGGTGGATATATATTGGTGGATATATAGCGGTAGATTGGTGGATATATAGCGGTAGATTGGTGGATATATAGCGGTAGATTGGTGGATATATAGCGGTATATTGGTGGATATATATAGCGGTAGATTGGTGGATATATATTGGTGGATATATAGCGGTAGATTGGTGGATATATAGCGGTAGATTGGTGGATATATAGCGGTAGATTGGTGGATATATAGCGGTAGATTGGTGGATTGGTGGATATATATTGGTGGATATATAGCGGTAGATTGGTGGATATATAGCGGTAGATTGGTGGATATATAGCGGTAGATTGGTGGATATATAGCGGTATATTGGTGGATATATATAGCGGTAGATTGGTGGATATATAGCGGTATATTGGTGGATATATATAGCGGTAGATTGGTGGATATATAGCGGTATATTGGTGGATATATATAGCGGTAGATTGGTGGATATATAGCGGTAGATTGGTGGATATATAGCGGTATATTGGTGGATATATAGCGGTAGATTGGTGGATATATAGCGGTAGATTGGTGGATATATAGCGGTATATTGGTGGATATATATAGCGGTAGATTGGTGGATTGGTGGATATATATTGGTGGATATATAGCGGTAGATTGGTAGATATATAGCGGTAGATTGGTGGATATATAGCGGTAGATTGGTGGATATATAGCGGTATATTGGTGGATATATATAGCGGTAGATTGGTGGATATATAGCGGTAGATTGGTGGATATAGCGGTGGATTGGTGGATATATAGCGGTGGATTGGTGGATATATAGCGGTAGATTGGTGGATATATTGCGGTAGATTGGTGGATATATAGCGGTAGATTGGTGGATATATAGCGGTAGATTGGTGGATATATATCGGTGGATTGGTGGATATATAGCGGTAGATTGGTGGATATATAGCGGTAGATTGGTGGATATATAGCGGTAGATTGGTGGATATATAGCGGTAGATTGGTGGATATATAGCGGTGGATTGGTGGATATATAGCGGTAGATTGGTGGATATATAGCGGTAGATTGGTGGATATATAGCGGTAGATTGGTGGATATATAGCGGTAGATTGGTGGATATATAGCGGTAGATTGGTGGATATATTGCGGTAGATTGGTGGATATATAGCGGTGGATTGGTGGATATAGCGGTGGATTGGTGGATATATAGCGGTGGATTGGTGGATATATAGCGGTGGATTGGTGGATATATAGCGGTAGATTGGTGGATATAGCGGTGGATTGGTGGATATATAGCGGTAGATTGGTGGATATATAGCGGTAGATTGGTGGATATATAGCGGTGGATTGGTGGATATATAGCGGTAGATTGGTGGATATATAGCGGTAGATTGGTGGATATAGCGGTGGATTGGTGGATATATAGCGGTAGATTGGTGGATATATAGCGGTAGATTGGTGGATATATAGCGGTAGATTGGTGGATATATAGCGGTAGATTGGTGGATATATAGCGGTAGATTGGTGGATATAGCGGTAGATTGGTGGATATATAGCGGTAGATTGGTGGATATATAGCGGTAGATTGGTGGATATATAGCGGTGGATTGGTGGATATATAGCGGTAGATTGGTGGATATAGCGGTGGATTGGTGGATATATAGCGGTGGATTGGTGGATATATAGCGGTAGATTGGTGGATATATAGCGGTAGATTGGTGGATATAGCGGTAGATTGGTGGATATATAGCGGTAGATTGGTGGATATATAGCGGTAGATTGGTGGATATATAGCGGTGGATTGGTGGATATATAGCGGTAGATTGGTGGATATAGCGGTGGATTGGTGGATATATAGCGGTGGATTGGTGGATATATAGCGGTAGATTGGTGGATATATATTGGTGGATTGGTGGATATATAGCGGTGGATTGGTGGATATATATAGCGGTAGATTGGTGGATATATAGCGGTAGATTGGTGGATATATATTGGTGGATTGGTGGATATATAGCGGTGGATTGGTGGATATATATAGCGGTAGATTGGTGGATATATAGCGGTAGATTGGTGGATATAGCGGTGGATTGGTGGATATATAGCGGTAGATTGGTGGATATATAGCGGTAGATTGGTGGATATATAGCGGTAGATTGGTGGATATATAGCGGTAGATTGGTGGATATATAGCGGTAGATTGGTGGATATATAGCGGTAGATTGGTAGATATATATCGGTAGATTGGTGGATATATAGCGGTGGATTGGTGGATATATAGCGGTAGATTGGTGGATATATAGCGGTAGATTGGTGGATATATAGCGGTAGATTGGTGGATATATATTGCGGTAGATTGGTGGATATATATTGCGGTAGATTGGTGGATATATAGCGGTGGATTGGTGGATATATAGCGGTGGATTGGTGGATATATAGCGGTAGATTGGTGGATATATATTGGTGGATATAGATTGGTGGATATATAGCGGTAGATTGGTGGATATATAGCGGTAGATTGGTGGATATATAGCGGTAGATTGGTGGATATATAGCGGTAGATTGGTGGATATATATTGCGGTAGATTGGTGGATATATAGCGGTAGATTGGTGGATATATAGCGGTAGATTGGTGGATATATAGCGGTAGATTGGTGGATATAGCGGTAGATTGGTGGATATATATTGCGGTAGATTGGTGGATATATAGCGGTGGATTGGTAGATATATTGCGGTAGATTGGTGGATATATAGCGGTAGATTGGTGGATATATAGCGGTAGATTGGTGGATATATAGCGGTGGATTGGTAGATATATTGCGGTAGATTGGTGGATATATAGCGGTAGATTGGTGGATATATAGCGGTAGATTGGTGGATATATAGCGGTAGATTGGTGGATATATAGCGGTAGATTGGTGGATATATAGCGGTAGATTGGTGGATATATAGCGGTGGATTGGTGGATATATAGCGGTAGATTGGTGGATATATAGCGGTGGATTGGTGGATATATAGCGGTAGATTGGTGGATATATAGCGGTGGATTGGTGGATATATAGCGGTGGATTGGTGGATATATAGCGGTGGATTGGTGGATATATAGCGGTAGATTGGTGGATTGCAGTAGATTGGTGGATATATAGCGGTGGATATATAGCGGTGGATTGGTGGATATATAGCGGTAGATTGGTGGATATATAGCGGTAGATTGGTGGATATATAGCGGTGGATTGGTGGATATATAGCGGTAGATTGGTGGATATATAGCGGTGGATTGGTGGATATATAGCGGTAGATTGGTGGATATATAGCGGTGGATTGGTGGATATATTGCGGTAGATTGGTGGATATATAGCGGTGGATTGGTGGATATAGCGGTAGATTGGTGGATATATAGCGGTAGATTGGTGGATATATAGCGGTGGATTGGTGGATATATAGCGGTAGATTGGTGGATATATAGCGGTAGATTGGTGGATATATAGCGGTGGATTGGTGGATATATAGCGGTAGATTGGTGGATATATAGCGGTAGATTGGTGGATATATAGCGGTAGATTGGTGGATATATAGCGGTAGATTGGTGGATATATAGCGGTAGATTGGTGGATTGCAGTAGATTGGTGGATATATAGCGGTGGATTGGTGGATATATAGCGGTGGATTGGTGGATATATAGCGGTAGATTGGTGGATATATAGCGGTAGGTTGGTGGATATATAGCGGTAGATTGGTGGATATATAGCGGTAGATTGGTGGATATATAGCGGTGGATTGGTGGATATATAGCGGTAGATTGGTGGATATATAGCGGTGGATTGGTGGATATATAGCGGTAGATTGGTGGATATATAGCGGTAGATTGGTAGATATATAGCGGTAGATTGGTGGATATATAGCGGTAGATTGGTGGATATAGCGGTAGATTGGTGGATATAGCGGTAGATTGGTGGATATATAGCGGTGGATTGGTGGATATATAGCGGTAGATTGGTGGATATATAGCGGTAGATTGGTGGATATATTGCGGTAGATTGGTGGATATATAGCGGTAGATTGGTGGATTGCAGTAGATTGGTGGATATATAGCGGTAGATTGGTGGATATATAGCGGTAGATTGGTGGATATATAGCGGTAGATTGGTGGATATATAGCGGTGGATATATAGCGGTGGATTGGTGGATATATAGCGGTAGATTGGTGGATTGCAGTAGATTGGTGGATATATAGCGGTAGATTGGTGGATATATAGCGGTAGATTGGTGGATATATAGCGGTAGATTGGTGGATATATAGCGGTAGATTGGTGGATATATAGCGGTAGATTGGTAGATATATAGCGGTGGATTGGTGGATATATAGCGGTGGATTGGTGGATATATAGCGGTGGATTGGTGGATATATAGCGGTGGATTGGTGGATATATAGCGGTAGATTGGTGGATATATAGCGGTAGATTGGTGGATATATAGCGGTAGATTGGTGGATATATAGCGGTAGATTGGTGGATTGCAGTAGATTGGTGGATATATAGCGGTAGATTGGTGGATATATAGCGGTGGATTGGTGGATATATAGCGGTGGATTGGTGGATATATAGCGGTGGATTGGTGGATATATAGCGGTGGATTGGTGGATATATAGCGGTAGATTGGTGGATATATAGCGGTAGATTGGTGGATATATAGCGGTGGATTGGTGGATATATAGCGGTAGATTGGTGGATATATAGCGGTAGATTGGTGGATATATAGCGGTGGATATATAGCGGTGGATTGGTGGATATATAGCGGTAGATTGGTGGATATATAGCGGTAGATTGGTGGATAGCGGTAGATTGGTGGATATATAGCGGTAGATTGGTGGATATATAGCGGTGGATTGGTGGATATATAGCGGTAGATTGGTGGATATATAGCGGTAGATTGGTGGATATATAGCGGTGGATTGGTGGATATATAGCGGTGGATATATAGCGGTAGATTGGTGGATATATAGCGGTAGATTGGTGGATATATAGCGGTAGATTGGTGGATATAGCGGTAGATTGGTGGATATATAGCGGTGGATTGGTGGATATATAGCGGTAGATTGGTGGATATATAGCGGTAGATTGGTGGATATATAGCGGTAGATTGGTGGATATATAGCGGTAGATTGGTGGATATATAGCGGTAGATTGGTGGATATATAGCGGTAGATTGGTGGATATATAGCGGTAGATTGGTGGATTGCAGTAGATTGGTGGATATATAGCGGTAGATTGGTGGATATATAGCGGTAGATTGGTGGATTGCAGTAGATTGGTGGATATATATCGGTAGATTGGTGGATATATAGCGGTGGATTGGTGGATATATAGCGGTGGATTGGTGGATATATAGCGGTGGATTGGTGGATATATAGCGGTGGATTGGTGGATATATAGCGGTGGATTGTTTGATATATAGCGGTAGATTGGTGGATATATAGCGGTAGATTGGTGGATATATAGCGGTGGATTGGTGGATATATAGCGGTAGATTGGTGGATATATAGCGGTAGATTGGTGGATATATAGCGGTGGATATATAGCGGTGGATTGGTGGATATATAGCGGTAGATTGGTGGATAGCGGTAGATTGGTGGATATATAGCGGTAGATTGGTGGATATATAGCGGTGGATTGGTGGATATATAGCGGTAGATTGGTGGATATATAGCGGTAGATTGGTGGATATATAGCGGTGGATTGGTGGATATATAGCGGTGGATTGGTGGATATATAGCGGTGGATTGGTGGATATATAGCGGTAGATTGGTGGATTGCGGTAAATTGGTGGATATATAGCGGTAGATTGGTGGATATATAGCGGTAGATTGGTGGATATATAGCGGTGGATTGGTGGATATATAGCGGTAGATTGGTGGATATATAGCGGTAGATTGGTGGATTGCGGTAGATTGGTGGATATAGCGGTGGATTGGTGGATATATAGCGGTAGATTGGTGGATATATAGCGGTAGATTGGTGGATATATAGCGGTGGATTGGTAGATATATAGCGGTGGATTGGTAGATATATAGCGGTAGATTGGTGGATATATAGCGGTAGATTGGTGGATATATAGCGGTGGATATATAGCGGTGGATTGGTGGATATATAGCGGTAGATTAGTGGATATATAGCGGTGGATATATAGCGGTAGATTGGTGGATATATAGCGGTAGATTGGTGGATATATAGTGGTAGATTGGTGGATATATAGCGGTGGATTGGTGGATATATAGCGGTAGATTGGTGGATATATAGCGGTAGATTGGTGGATATATAGCGGTAGATTGGTGGATATATAGCGGTGGATATATAGCGGTGGATTGGTGGATATATAGCGGTAGATTGGTGGATATATAGCGGTAGATTGGTGGATATATAGCGGTAGATTGGTGGATATATAGCGGTAGATTGGTGGATATATAGCGGTAGATTGGTGGATATATAGCGGTAGATTGGTGGATATATAGCGGTAGATTGGTGGATATATAGCGGTGGATATATAGCGGTGGATTGGTGGATATATAGCGTGGATTGGTGGATATATAGCGGTGGATATATAGCGGTGGATTGGTGGATATAGCGGTAGATTGGTGGATATATAGCGGTAGATTGGTGGATATAGCGGTAGATTGGTGGATATATAGCGGTAGATTGGTGGATATATAGCTGTAGATTGGTGGATATATAGCGGTAGATTGGTGGATATAGCGGTAGATTGGTGGATATATAGCGGTAGATTGGTGGATATAGCGGTAGATTGGTGGATATATAGCGGTAGATTGGTGGATATATAGCGGTAGATTGGTGGATATATAGCGGTAGATTGGTGGATATAGCGGTAGATTGGTGGATATATAGCGGTAGATTGGTGGATATATAGCGGTGGATTGGTGGATATATAGCGGTGGATTGGTGGATATATAGCGGTGGATTGGTGGATATATAGCGGTGGATTGGTGGATATATAGCGGTGGATTGGTAGATATATAGCGGTAGATTGGTGGATATAGCAGTAGATTGGTGGATATATAGCGGTAGATTGGTGGATATATAGCGGTAGATTGGTGGATATATAGCGGTGGATTGGTGGATATATAGCGGTAGATTGGTGGATATAGCGGTAGATTGGTAGATATATAGCGGTAGATTGGTGGATATATAGCGGTAGATTGGTGGATATATAGCGGTAGATTGGTGGATATATAGCGGTAGATTGGTGGATATATAGCGGTGGATTGGTAGATATATAGCGGTGGATTGGTGGATATATAGCGGTGGATTGGTGGATATATAGCGGTAGATTGGTGGATATAGCGGTGGATTGGTGGATATATAGCGGTGGATTGGTGGATATATAGCGGTAGATTGGTGGATATATAGCGGTAGATTGGTGGATATATAGCGGTAGATTGGTGGATATATAGCGGTAGATTGGTGGATATATAGCGGTAGATTGGTGGATATATAGTGGTAGATTGGTGGATATATAGTGGTAGATTGGTGGATATATAGCGGTAGATTGGTGGATATATAGCGGTAGATTGGTGGATATATAGCGGTGGATTGGTGGATATATAGCGGTAGATTGGTGGATTGGTGGATATATAGCGGTAGATTGGTGGATATATAGCGGTGGATTGGTGGATATATAGCGGTGGATTGGTAGATATATAGCGGTAGATTGGTGGATATATAGCGGTAGATTGGTGGATATATAGCGGTGGATTGGTGGATATATAGCGGTGGATTGGTGGATATATAGCGGTGGATTGGTGGATATATAGCGGTGGATTGGTGGATATATAGCGGTGGATTGGTGGATATATAGCGGTGGATTGGTGGATATATAGCGGTAGATTGGTGGATATATAGCGGTAGATTGGTGGATATATAGCGGTGGATTGGTGGATATATAGCGGTGGATTGGTGGATATATAGCGGTGGATTGGTGGATATATAGCGGTAGATTGGTGGATATATAGCGGTAGATTGGTGGATATATAGCGGTGGATTGGTGGATATATAGCGGTAGATTGGTGGATATATAGCGGTAGATTGGTGGATATATAGCGGTGGATTGGTGGATATATAGCGGTAGATTGGTGGATATATAGCGGTAGATTGGTGGATATATAGCGGTGGATATATAGCGGTAGATTGGTGGATATATAGCGGTAGATTGGTGGATATATAGCGGTAGATTGGTGGATATATAGCGGTAGATTGGTGGATATATAGCGGTGGATATATAGCGGTAGATTGGTGGATATATAGCGGTAGATTGGTGGATATATAGCGGTAGATTGGTGGATATATAGCGGTAGATTGGTAGATATATAGCGGTAGATTGGTGGATATATAGCGGTGGATTGGTGGATATATAGCGGTGGATTGGTGGATATATAGCGGTAGATTGGTGGATATATAGCGGTAGATTGGTGGATATATAGCGGTAGATTGGTGGATATATAGCGGTAGATTGGTGGATATATATTGGTGGATATATAGCGGTAGATTGGTGGATATATAGTGGTAGATTGGTGGATATATAGCGGTAGATTGGTGGATATATAGCGGTGGATATATAGCGGTGGATTGGTGGATATATAGCGGTGGATTGGTGGCTATATAGCGGTAGATTGGTGGATATATAGCGGTAGATTGGTGGATATATAGCGGTGGATTGGTGGATATATAGCGGTGGATTGGTGGATATATAGTGGTAGATTGGTGGATATATAGCGGTAGATTGGTGGATATATAGCGGTAGATTGGTGGATATATAGTGGTAGATTGGTGGATATATAGCGGTAGATTGGTGGATATATAGCGGTAGATTGGTGGATATATAGCGGTAGATTGGTGGATATATAGCGGTAGATTGGTGGATATATAGCGGTAGATTGGTGGATATATAGCGGTAGATTGGTGGATATATAGCGGTGGATTGGTGGATATATATAGCGGTAGATTGGTGGATATATAGCGGTAGATTGGTGGATATATAGCGGTAGATTGGTGGATATATAGCGGTGGATTGGTGGATATATAGCGGTAGATTGGTGGATATATAGCGGTAGATTGGTGGATATATAGCGGTAGATTGGTGGATATAGCGGTGGATTGGTGGATATATAGCGGTAGATTGGTGGATATATATTGCGGTAGATTGGTGGATATATATTGCGGTAGATTGGTGGATATATAGCGGTAGATTGGTGGATATATAGCGGTGGATTGGTGGATATATAGCGGTGGATTGGTGGATATATAGCGGTAGATTGGTGGATATATAGCGGTAGATTGGTGGATATATAGCGGTAGATTGGTGGATATATAGCGGTGGATTGGTGGATATATAGCGGTAGATTGGTGGATATATAGCGGTGGATTGGTGGATATATAGCGGTAGATTGGTGGATATATAGCGGTGGATTGGTGGATATATAGCGGTAGATTGGTGGATATATAGCGGTGGATTGGTGGATATATAGCGGTAGATTGGTGGATATATAGCGGTAGATTGGTGGATATATAGCGGTGGATTGGTGGATATATAGCGGTAGATTGGTGGATATATATTGGTGGATATATAGCGGTAGATTGGTGGATATATAGCGGTAGATTGGTGGATATAGCGGTAGATTGGTGGATATATAGCGGTAGATTGGTGGATATATAGCGGTGGATTGGTGGATATATAGCGGTAGATTGGTGGATATAGCGGTAGATTGGTGGATATAGCGGTGGATTGGTGGATATATAGCGGTAGATTGGTGGATATATATTGCGGTAGATTGGTGGATATAGCGGTGGATTGGTGGATATAGCGGTGGATTGGTGGATATATAGCGGTAGATTGGTGGATATATATTGCGGTAGATTGGTGGATATATATTGCGGTAGATTGGTGGATATATAGCGGTAGATTGGTGGATATATAGCGGTAGATTGGTGGATATATAGCGGTGGATTGGTGGATATATAGCGGTGGATTGGTGGATATATAGCGGTGGATTGGTGGATATATAGCGGTAGATTGGTGGATATATAGCGCTAGATTGGTGGATATATAGCGGTAGATTGGTGGATATATAGCGGTGGATTGGTGGATATATAGCGGTAGATTGGTGGATATATAGCGGTGGATTGGTGGATATATAGCGGTAGATTGGTGGATATATAGCGGTGGATTGGTGGATATATAGCGGTAGATTGGTGGATATATAGCGGTGGATTGGTGGATATATAGCGGTGGATTGGTGGATATATAGCGGTAGATTGGTGGATATATAGCGGTAGATTGGTGGATATATAGCGGTGGATTGGTGGATATATATTGGTGGATATATAGCGGTAGATTGGTGGATATATAGCGGTAGATTGGTGGATATAGCGGTAGATTGGTGGATATATAGCGGTAGATTGGTGGATATATAGCGGTGGATTGGTGGATATATAGCGGTAGATTGGTGGATATATAGCGGTGGATTGGTGGATATATATTGGTGGATATAGCAGTAGATTGGTGGATATATAGCGGTGGATTGGTGGATATATAGCGGTAGATTGGTGGATATATAGCGGTAGATTGGTGGATATATAGCGGTAGATTGGTGGATATAGCGGTAGATTGGTGGATATAGCGGTAGATTGGTGGATATATAGCGGTGGATTGGTGGATATATATTGGTGGATATAGCAGTAGATTGGTGGATATATAGTGGTGGATATATAGCGGTAGATTGGTGGATATAGCGGTAGATTGGTGGATATATAGCGGTAGATTGGTGGATATATAGCGGTGGATTGGTGGATATATAGCGGTAGATTGGTGGATATATAGCGGTGGATTGGTGGATATATAGCGGTGGATTGGTGGATATATAGCGGTGGATTGGTGGATATATATTGGTGGATATAGCAGTAGATTGGTGGATATATAGCGGTAGATTGGTGGATATATAGCGGTAGATTGGTGGATATATAGCGGTGGATTGGTGGATATATAGCGGTAGATTGGTGGATATATTGCGGTAGATTGGTGGATATATAGCGGTAGATTGGTGGATATATAGCGGTAGATTGGTGGATATATTGCGGTAGATTGGTGGATATATAGCGGTAGATTGGTGGATATAGCGGTAGATTGGTGGATATATATCGGTGGATATATAGCGGTAGATTGGTGGATATATAGCGGTAGATTGGTGGATATATAGCGGTAGATTGGTGGATATATAGCGGTAGATTGGTGGATATATAGCGGTAGATTGGTGGATATATAGCGGTAGATTGGTGGATATATCGGTAGATTGGTGGATATATAGCGGTAGATTGGTGGATATATAGCGGTAGATTGGTGGATATATATCGGTGGATTGGTGGATATATAGCGGTAGATTGGTGGATATATAGCGGTAGATTGGTGGATATATAGCGGTAGATTGGTGGATATATAGCGGTAGATTGGTGAATATATAGCGGTGGATTGGTGGATATATAGCGGTAGATTGGTGGATATATAGCGGTAGATTGGTGGATATAGCGGTAGATTGGTGGATATATAGCGGTGGATTGGTGGATATATAGCGGTAGATTGGTGGATATATAGCGGTAGATTGGTGGATATATAGCGGTAGATTGGTGGATATATAGCGGTGGATTGGTGGATATATAGCGGTAGATTGGTGGATATATAGCGGTGGATATATAGCGGTGGATCGGTGGATATATAGCGGTAGATTGGTGGATATATAGCGGTAGATTGGTGGATATATAGCGGTAGATTGGTGGATATATAGCGGTAGATTGGTGGATATATAGCGGTAGATTGGTGGATATAGCGGTGGATTGGTGGATATATAGCGGTGGATTGGTGGATATATATAGCGGTGGATTGGTGGATATATATAGCGGTAGATTGGTGGATATATAGCGGTGGATTGGTGGATTGCGGTGGATTGGTGGATATATAGCGGTAGATTGGTGGATATAGCGGTAGATTGGTGGATATATAGCGGTGGATTGGTGGATATATAGCGGTAGATTGGTGGATATATAGCGGTAGATTGGTGGATATATAGCGGTGGATTGGTGGATATATAGCGGTAGATTGGTGGATATATAGCGGTGGATATATAGCGGTGGATCGGTGGATATATAGCGGTAGATTGGTGGATATATAGCGGTAGATTGGTGGATATATAGCGGTAGATTGGTGGATATATAGCGGTAGATTGGTGGATATATAGCGGTAGATTGGTGGATATAGCGGTGGATTGGTGGATATATAGCGGTGGATTGGTGGATATATATAGCGGTGGATTGGTGGATATATATAGCGGTAGATTGGTGGATATATAGCGGTGGATTGGTGGATTGCGGTGGATTGGTGGATATATAGCGGTGGATTGGTGGATATATAGCGGTAGATTGGTGGATATATAGCGGTAGATTGGTGGATTGCGGTAGATTGGTGGATTGCGGTGGATTGGTGGATATATATAGCGGTGGATTGCGGTGGATTGGTGGATATATATAGCGGTAGATTGGTGGATATATAGCGGTGGATTGCGGTAGATTGGTGGATATATAGCGGTAGATTGGTGGATATATAGCGGTAGATTGGTGGATATATAGCGGTAGATTGGTGGATATATAGCGGTAGATTGGTGGATATATAGCGGTAGATTGGTGGATATATATAGCGGTAGATTGGTGGATATATATAGCGGTAGATTGGTGGATATATAGCGGTAGATTGGTGGATATATAGCGGTAGATTGGTGGATATATAGCGGTAGATTGGTGGATATATAGCGGTAGATTGGTGGATATATAGCAGTGGATTGGTGGATATATAGCAGTGGATTGGTGGATATATAGCGGTAGATTGGTAGATATATAGCGGTAGATTGGTGGATATATAGCGGTAGATTGGTGGATATATAGCGGTAGATTGGTGGATATATAGCGGTAGATTGGTGGATATATAGCGGTGGATTGGTGGATATATAGCGGTAGATTGGTGGATATATAGCGGTAGATTGGTGGATATATAGCGGTGGATTGGTGGATATATAGCGGTGGATTGGTGGATATATAGCGGTAGATTGGTGGATATATAGTGGTAGATTGGTGGATATATATTGGTGGATATATAGCGGTAGATTGGTGGATTGGTGGATATATATTGGTGGATATATAGCGGTAGATTGGTGGATATATTGCGGTGGATTGGTGGATATATAGCGGTGGATTGGTGGATATATAGCGGTGGATTGGTGGATATATAGCGGTAGATTGGTAGATATATAGCGGTAGATTGGTGGATATATAGCGGTAGATTGGTGGATATATAGCGGTAGATTGCGGTAGATTCCCACCCACTACCCCAATTCCATTTTTAGAAAAGGCTTCAATTACATGTATTAGGGGTCTTCTGGCTGCTCGATTTGACGCACAGGTCACTTCCTTCTTCCCTTCCTTCCTTAGTCCCTTCTGTCCCTACCTTTTTTCTTCCCTTCTTTCTTCTTTCTTCCTTCCCTTCCTTCCTTCCCTTCCTTCCCTTCCCTCCCTTCCTTCCCTTCCTTCTTCTCTTCTATTCCTTCTTCCCTTTCTTCTTCCCTTCCCTCCTTTCCTTCCTCCCTTTCTTCTTCCAATCCTTAGTTCCTTCCTTACTGGATTTTAATGAGGACCCCCCCAGCTGGACATTTTCTCCTTCCCAGTACTTCCAGGTATGGGGGGGGGGGGCGTGCTTCCTTTCTTCCCACAAGCGGAGCTGGTGTTTGACTGCTCAGGTAGGGAGTCCTGTCACATGAGCAGGAAGAGCGCCATCACCCTGTGGAAGTTCATGTGTTCCATATGCATTGTCCTTGTCTCCGGGAGCCGAAGCATCAGCGTAGGAAAGGTGATCTTGGAGGGAGCCGGTGTTCTGCCGAAAACTCCGACCACGTCACTTCCGGTGGTTCTCCAGTAGCAATAATTGGAGATTCCGAGAACTTGGCTGTTTTCACAGAACACCGGCAGTGTATGGGCTACACGATATCATGAGTGGACATTGTTAGTCCGCCCGCTACTAACCAACAACATGGCCGCCCCCAAGGCGGCGACAACTTTTTTCCTCCTTACCCGGTGTTCTGTGAAAATAGCAAACTCTTCGAAATCTCTAATTATTGCAGCCGGAGAGTCACCAAAAGTGACGGTTGGAGATTTTGGTGAGTTGGAGTTTTCAGTAGAACACCGGCATGTAGATGAATCTGCCGATTTGCCCGCCTCGGGTAGAGCTCCGCCTCCCTCTAAATGATGTCATTCATCCGTGGGTCCTTTTCTGGCTGGATACGGAGGTGGGCGTGGCGCTCTCCGGGAATTAGGAATACATGTTGGAATATGTCATGTTTTCATCGTCTCGTATCTTGCGCTCAGGCGATATGAGGTGTAGCCGCTGGAAATATATATAATATATAGGCAGCTAATACATATTGGGGGAAATTCACTACAACTGGAGAGTGCAAAATCTGGTGCCGCTCTGCATGGCAGCCAATCAGCTTCCAGGTTTTATTGCAGAAGGTAGAAGCTGATTGGTTGCTATGCAGAGCTGCGCCTGATTTTGCACTCTCCAGTTGTAGTGAATCTCCCCCATTGTGTCTCCAGTATTCTATTATAAGAGGGGACAATGGAAACAAATCTTATATTTCTTCCCAATTTGGGGTAAATATGGAATGGTGTGAACCTCGTGTGCTCATTTCTTTGTGTCTTGTAGAAAGCCATTGATCTGGTGACCAAAGCCACAGAGGAGGACAAGAATAAGAACTATGAGGAGGCTCTGAGGTTATACCAGCATGCTGTGGAGTATTTCCTGCACGCCATCAAGTGTAAGTCCTTACTGGGTGAAAAATGTCACCTGCACGCTGTACATGGTGCCAGTATAGGGGGGGGGCACGGCTGTACATGGTGCCAGTATAGGGGGGCGCACTGTACATGGTGCCAGTATAGGGGGGGTGCACGGCTGTACATGGTGCCAGTATAGGGGGGGGCACAGCTGTACATGGTGCCAGTATAGGGGGGGTGCACGGCTGTACATGGTGCCAGTATAGGGGGGCGCACGGCTGTACATGGTGCCAGTATAGGGGGGGCGCACGCTGTACATGGTGCCAGTATAGGGGGGCGCACGCTGTACATGGTGCCAGTATAGGGGGGCACACGCTGTACATGGTGCCAGTATAGGGGGGCACACGCTGTACATGGTGCCAGTATAGGGGGGGGACGCACGCTGTACATGGTGCCAGTATAGGGGGGCGCACGCTGTACATGGTGCCAGTATAGGGGGGCGCACGCTGTACATGGTGCCAGTATAGGGGGGCGCACGGCTGTACATGGTGCCAGTATAGGGGGGGGGCGCACGCTGTACATGGTGCCAGTATAGGAGGGGCGCACGGCTGTACATGGTGCCAGTATAGGGGGGCGCACGGCTGTACATGGTGCCAGTATAGGGGGGCGCACGGCTGTACATGGTGCCAGTATAGGGGGGCGCACGGCTGTACATGGTGCCAGTATAGGGGGGGGCACAGCTGTACATGGTGCCAGTATAGGGGGGGGCGCACGGCTGTACATGGTGCCAGTATAGGGGGTGCACGGCTGTACATGGTGCCAGTATAGGGGGTGCACGGCTGTACATGGTGCCAGTATAGGGGGGCGCACGCTGTACATGGTGCCAGTATAGGGGGGCACACACTGTACATGGTGCCAGTATAGGGGGGGGCGCACGGCTGTACATGGTGCCAGTATAGGGGGTGCACGGCTGTACATGGTGCCAGTATAGGGGGGCGCACGCTGTACATGGTGCCAGTATAGGGGGGCGCACGCTGTACATGGTGCCAGTATAGGGGGGCACACGCTGTACATGGTGCCAGTATAGGGGGGCACACGCTGTACATGGTGCCAGTATAGGGGGGCACACGCTGTACATGGTGCCAGTATAGGGGGGCGCACGGCTGTACACGGTGCCAGTATAGGGGGGCGCACGGCTGTACACGGTGCCAGTATAGGGGGGCGCACGGCTGTACATGGTGCCAGTATAGGGGGGGCGCACGCTGTACATGGTGCCAGTATAGGGGGGGCGCACGGCTGTACATGGTGCCAGTATAGGGGGGCGCACGGCTGTACATGGTGCCAGTATAGGGGGGGCGCACGGCTGTACATGGTGCCAGTATAGGGGGGGGCACGGCTGTACATGGTGCCAGTATAGGGGGGGGGCACGGCTGTACATGGGGCCAGTATAGGGGGCGCACGGCTGTACATGGGGCCAGTATAGGGGGGGGCGCACGGCTGTACATGGTGCCAGTATAGGGGGGCACACGCTGTACATGGTGCCAGTATAGGGGGGGGCACGGCTGTACATGGTGCCAGTATAGGGGGGGGCACGGCTGTACATGGTGCCAGTATAGGGGGGGGGCACGGCTGTACATGGGGCCAGTATAGGGGGGGGCACGGCTGTACATGGTGCCAGTATAGGGGGGGGCACGGCTGTACATGGTGCCAGTATAGGGGGGGGGCACGGCTGTACATGGTGCCAGTATAGGGGGGGGGCACGGCTGTACATGGTGCCAGTATAGGAGGAGCGCACGGCTGTACATGGTGCCAGTATAGGGGGGCACACGCTGTACATGGTGCCAGTATAGGGGGGGGCACGGCTGTACATGGTGCCAGTATAGGGGGGGGCACGGCTGTACATGGTGCCAGTATAGGGGGGGGGCACACGCTGTACATGGTGCCAGTATAGGGGGGGGCACGGCTGTACATGGTGCCAGTATAGGGGGGGGCACGGCTGTACATGGTGCCAGTATAGGGGGGGGGGGCACGGCTGTACATGGTGCCAGTATAGGGGGGGGGCACGGCTGTACATGGTGCCAGTATAGGAGGAGCGCACGGCTGTACATGGTGCCAGTATAGGGGGGGGGCGCACGGCTGTACATGGTGCCAGTATAGGGGGGGGCGCACGGCTGTACATGGTGCCAGTATAGGGGGGGGCGCACGGCTGTACATGGTGCCAGTATAGGGGGCGCACGGCTGTACATGGTGCCAGTATAGGGGGGCGCACGGCTGTACATGGTGCCAGTATAGGGGGGGGGGCGCACGGCTGTACATGGTGCCAGTATAGGGGGCGCACGGCTGTACATGGTGCCAGTATAGGGGGGCGCACGG
This sequence comes from Lithobates clamitans, assembly GCA_037952925.1. Taxonomy (NCBI): domain Eukaryota; kingdom Metazoa; phylum Chordata; class Amphibia; order Anura; family Ranidae; genus Lithobates; species Lithobates clamitans. The sequence goes on along the minus strand of JBBGZY010003935.1, from coordinate 24,480 downwards.
CTGTACATGGTGCCAGTATAGGGGGGGGCGCACGGCTGTACATGGTGCCAGTATAGGGGGGGGCGCACAGCTGTACATGGTGCCAGTATAGGGGGGCGCACGGCTGTACATGGTGCCAGTATAGGGGGGGGCGCACAGCTGTACATGGTGCCAGTATAGGGGGGGGCACGGCTGTACATGGTGCCAGTATAGGGGGGCACACGCTGTACATGGGGCCAGTATAGGGGGGGGCACGGCTGTACATGGTGCCAGTATAGGGGGGCACATGCTGTACATGGGGCCAGTATAGGGGGGGGCACGGCTGTACATGGTGCCAGTATAGGGGGGGCGCACGCTGTACATGGTGCCAGTATAGGGGGGGGGGCGCACGGCTGTACATGGTGCCAGTATAGGGGGGCGCACGGCTGTACATGGTGCCAGTATAGGGGGGGGGGCGCACGGCTGTACATGGTGCCAGTATAGGGGGGCGCATGTCTGTACATGGTGCCAGTATAGGGGGGCGCACGGCTGTACATGGTGCCAGTATAGGGGGGCACGGCTGTACATGGTGCCAGTATAGGGGGGGGCGCACGGCTGTACATGGTGCCAGTTTGGGGGGCGCAGGGACTGCGCGGAATAGTGGAGGAGGGAGCGCCGGCCTACGGTAGGAATAGTGCAGAATTCCTGGTGAAGAGAGTCGGGTACAAACTCACTGCCCACTTTATTGGGTCCTCCTTGCTAGTAGCGGGTTGGACCCCCTTTGGCCTCCATTCCTGGTGGCGGAGATACAACAAGGTGTTGGAAATGTTCCTCAGAGATTTTGCTCCATAGTGACATAATAACATCACACAGTGGCTGCAGATCCATGATCCAATCTCCCGTTCCACCACATCCCAAAGGTGCTCTGTTGGATGAGATGTGGTGAGTGTGGAGACCATTGGAGGACAGAGACCTCATTGTCCAGTGGTGAGATGATTGGAGCTTTGTGACATGGAGCAAAATCCTGCTGGAAGGAGCCATCAGAAGACGGGGACACTCCATCCCCCACACCATTACACCCCACCACCAGCCTGATATCCCATCCCCCACACCATTACACCCCCACCACCAGCCTGAACCGGTGATACCCCATCCCCCACACCATTACACCCCCACCACCAGCCTGAACCGGTGATATCCCATCCCCCACACCATTACACCTCCACCACCAGCCTGAACCGGTGATACCCCATCCCCCACACCATTACACCCCCACCACCAGCCTGAACCGGTGATATCCCATCCCCCACACCATTACACCCCCACCACCAGCCTGAACCGGTGATATCCCATCCCCCACACCATTACACCCCCACCACCAGCCTGAACCGGTGATATCCCATCCCCCACACCATTACACCTCCACCACCAGCCTGACCGGTGATATCCCATCCCCCACACCATTACACCCCCCACCACCAGCCTGAACCAGTGATACCCCATCCCCCACACCATTACACCCCCACCACCAGCCTGAACCGGTGATATCCCATCCCCCACACCATTACACCCCCACCACCAGCCTGAACCGGTGATATCCCATCCCCCCACACCATTACACCCCCACCACCAGCCTGAACCGGTGATATCCCATCCCCCACACCATTACACCCCCACCACCAGCCTGAACCGGTGATATCCCATCCCCCACACCATTACATCCCCACCACCAGCCTGAACCAGTGATACCCCATCCCCCACACCATTACACCCCCACCACCAGCCTGAACCGGTGATATCCCATCCCCCACACCATTACACCCCCACCACCAGCCTGAACCGGTGATATCCCATCCCCCCACACCATTACACCCCCACCACCAGCCTGAACCGGTGATATCCCATCCCCCACACCATTACACCCCCACCACCAGCCTGAACCGGTGATACCCCATCCCCCACACCATTACACCTCCACCACCAGCCTGAACCGGTGATATCCCATCCCCCACACCATTACACCCCCACCACCAGCCTGAACCGGTGATATCCCATCCCCCACACCATTACACCCCCACCACCAGCCTGAACCAGTGATATCCCATCCCCCACACCATTACACCCCCACCACCAGCCTGAACCGGTGATATCCCATCCCCCACACCATTACACCCCCACCACCAGCCTGAACCAGTGATATCCCATCCCCCACACCATTACACCCCCACCACCAGCCTGAACCAGTGATATCCCATCCCCCACACCATTACACCCCCACCACCAGCCTGAACCAGTGATACCCCATCCCCCACACCATTACACCCCCACCACCAGCATGAACCGGTGATATCCCATCCCCCACACCATTACACCCCCCACCACCAGCCTGAACCGGTGATACCCCATCCCCCACACCATTACACCCCCACCACCAGCCTGAACCGGTGATACCCCATCCCCCACACCATTACACCCCCCACCACCAGCATGAGCCGGTGATACCCCATCCCCCACACCATTACACCCCCACCACCAGCCTGAACCGGTGATATCCCATCCCCCACACCATTACACTCCCACCACCAGCCTGAACCGGTGATACCCCATCCCCCACACCATTACACCCCCACCACCAGCCTGAACCGGTGATATCCCATCCCCCACACCATTACACCCCCACCACCAGCCTGAACCGGTGATACCCCATCCCCCACACCATTACACCCCCACCACCAGCCTGATATCCCATCCCCCACACCATTACACCCCCACCACCAGCCTGAACCGGTGATATCCCATCCCCCACACCATTACACTCCCACCACCAGCCTGAACCGGTGATACCCCATCCCCCACACCATTACACCCCCCACCACCAGCATGAGCCGGTGATACCCCATCCCCCACACCATTACACCCCCACCACCAGCCTGAACCGGTGATATCCCATCCCCCACACCATTACACTCCCACCACCAGCCTGAACCGGTGATACCCCATCCCCCACACCATTACACCCCCACCACCAGCCTGAACCGGTGATATCCCATCCCCCACACCATTACACCCCCACCACCAGCCTGAACCGGTGATACCCCATCCCCCACACCATTACACCCCCACCACCAGCCTGATATCCCATCCCCCACACCATTACACCCCCACCACCAGCCTGAACCGGTGATATCCCATCCCCCACACCATTACACCCCCACCACCAGCCTGAACCGGTGATACCCCATCCCCCACACCATTACACCCCCACCACCAGCCTGATATCCCATCCCCCACACCATTACACCCCCACCACCAGCCTGAACCGGTGATACCCCATCCCCCACACCATTACACCCCCACCACCAGCCTGATATCCCATCCCCCACACCATTACACCCCCACCACCAGCCTGAACCGGTGATATCCCATCCCCCACACCATTACACCCCCACCACCAGCCTGAACCGGTGATATCCCATCCCCCACACCATTACACCCCCACCACCAGCCTGAACCGGTGATATCCCATCCCCCACACCATTACACCCCCACCACCAGCCTGAACCGGTGATATCCCATCCCCCACACCATTACACCCCCACCACCAGCCTGAACCGGTGATATCCCATCCCCCACACCATTACACCCTCACCACCAGCCTGAACCGGTGATATCCCATCCCCCACACCATTACACCCCCACCACCAGCCTGAACCGGTGATATCCCATCCCCCACACCATTACACCCCCACCACCAGCCTGAACCGGTGATATCCCATCCCCCACACCATTACACCCCCACCACCAGTCTGAACCGGTGATACCCCATCCCCCACACCATTACACCCCCACCACCAGCCTGAACCAGTGATACCCCATCCCCCACCACCAGCCTGAACCGGTGATATCCCATCCCCCACACCATTACACCTCCACCACCAGCCTGAACCGGTGATATCCCATCCCCCACACCATTACACCCCCACTACCAGCCTGAACCGGTGATATCCCATCCCCCACACCATTACACCCCCACCACCAGTCTGAACCGGTGATATCCCATCCCCCACACCATTACACCCCCACCACCAGCCTGAACCGGTGATATCCCATCCCCCACACCATTACACCCCCACCACCAGCCTGAACCGGTGATATCCCATCCCCCACACCATCACACCCCCACCACCAGCCTGAACCAGTGATATCCCATCCCCCACACCATTACACCTCCACCACCAGCCTGAACCGGTGATACCCCATCCCCCACACCATTACACCCCCATCCACCAGCCTGAACCGGTGATATCCCATCCCCCGCACCATTACACCCCCCACCACCAGCCTGAACCGGTGATATCCCATCTCCCACACCATTACACCCCCACCACCAGCCTGAACCGGTGATATCCCATCCCCCACACCATTACACCCCCACCACCAGCCTGAACCAGTGATACCCCATCCCCCACACCATTACACCCTCACCACCAGCCTGAACCGGTGATACCCCATCCCCCACACCATTACACCCCCACCACCAGCCTGAACCGGTGATATCCCATCCCCCGCACCATTACACCTCCACCATCAGCCTGAACCGGTGATATCCCATCCCCCGCACCATTACACCCCCACCACCAGCCTGAACCGGTGATATCCCATCCCCCGCACCATTACACCCCCACCACCAGCCTGAACCGGTGATATCCCATCCCCCACACCATTACACCCCCACCACCAGCCTGAACCGGTGATATCCCATCCCCCACACCATTACACCCCCATCCACCAGCCTGAACCGGTTATATCCCACGCCCCTCACCATTACACCCCCACCACCAGCCTGAACCGGTGATATCCCATCCCCCACACCATTACACCCCCACCACCAGCCTGAACCTGTGATATCCCATCCCCCACACCATTACACCCCCACCACCAGCCTGAACCGGTGATACCCCATCCCCCACACCATTACACCCCCACCACCAGCCTGAACCGGTGATATCCCATCCCCCACACCATTACACCCCCACCACCAGCCTGAACCGGTGATATCCCATCCCCCACACCATTACACCCCCACCACCAGCCTGAACCGGTGATATCCCATCCCCCACACCATTACACCCCCACCACCAGCCTGAACCGGTGATATCCCATCCCCCACACCATTACACCCCCACCACCAGCCTGAACCAGTGATATCCCACCCCCCTCACCATTACACCCCACCACCAGCCTGAACCGGTGATATCCCATCCCCCGCACCATTACACCCCCACTACCAGCTATATATGTGTGTATATAGGCCTCTAGGTGAAGAACTGTCGGGATATATAGAGCACCAATGGGGCTGACAAGTGTTTCATAGGCACCGGGCATCTAGGACCTCGGACTGAGGAAGCATTGTAGGGGCACATTAGGTACAAGGGGGGTGAGAAGGAATTGCATATATGGGTAGTAAATGGAATTGGGAAGATTGCCTGTTTGTAATAATGTGTTTCTGCTCTGCCAATAGATGAAGCTCACAGTGACAAGGCAAAGGAAAGTATCCGAGCCAAGTGCATGCAGTATCTGGACCGAGCCGAAAAGCTGAAGGATTACCTGAAAACAAAGGACAAGCAGGGCAAGAAACCTGTCAAGGAGTCCCAGAATGAGAAGGGGTGAGGTGGTCCTATCTCTGTACATAGAATGAGAAGGGGTGAGGGGTTCCTATCTCTGTACATAGAATGAGAAGGGGTGAGGGGTTCCTATCTCTGTACATAGAATGAGAAGGGGGAGGTGGTCCTATCTCTGTACATAGAATGAGAAGGGGTGAGGTGGTCCTATCTCTGTACATAGAATGAGAAGGGGTGAGGTGGTCCTATCTCTGTACATAGAATGAGAAGGGGGGAGGTGGTCCTATCTCTGTACATAGAATGAGAAGGGGGAGGTGGTCCTATCTCTGTACATAGAATGAGAAGGGGCGAGGTGGTCCTATCTCTGTACATAGAATGAGAAGGGGTGAGGTGGTCCTATCTCTGTACATAGAATGAGAAGGGGTGAGGTGGTCCTATCTCTGTACATAGAATGAGAAGGGGGGAGGTGGTCTTATCTCTGTACATAGAATGAGAAGGGGTGAGGTGGTCCTATCTCTGTACATAGAATGAGAAGGGGTGAGGTGGTCCTATCTCTGTACATAGAATGAGAAGGGGGAGGTGGTCCTATCTCTGTACATAGAATGAGAAGGGGTGAGGTGGTCCTATCTCTGTACATAGAATGAGAAGGGGTGAGGTGGTCCTATCTCTGTACATAGAATGAGAAGGGGGGAGGTGGTCTTATCTCTGTACATAGAATGAGAAGGGGTGAGGTGGTCCTATCTCTGTACATAGAATGAGAAGGGGTGAGGTGGTCCTATCTCTGTACATAGAATGAGAAGGGGTGAGGTGGTCCTATCTCTGTACATAGAATGAGAAGGGGTGAGGTGGTCCTATCTCTGTACATAGAATGAGAAGGGGTGAGGCGGTCCTATCTCTGTACATAGAATGAGAAGGGGTGAGGCGGTCCTATCTCTGTACATAGAATGAGAAGGGGTGAGGTGGTCCTATCTCTGTACATAGAATGAGAAGGGGTGAGGTGGTCCTATCTCTGTACATAGAATGAGAAGGGGTGAGGTGGTCCTATCTCTGTACATAGAATGAGAAGGGGTGAGGTGGTCCTATCTCTGTACATAGAATGAGAAGGGGTGAGGTGGTCCTATCTCTGTACATAGAATGAGAAGGGGTGAGGTGGTCCTATCTCTGTACATAGAATGAGAAGGGGTGAGGTGGTCCTATCTCTGTACATAGAATGAGAAGGGGTGAGGTGGTCCTATCTCTGTACATAGAATGAGAAGGGGTGAGGTGGTCCTATCTCTGTACATAGAATGAGAAGGGGTGAGGCGGTCCTATCTCTGTACATAGAATGAGAAGGGGTGAGGCGGTCCTATCTCTGTACATAGAATGAGAAGGGGTGAGGCGGTCCTATCTCTGTACATAGAATGAAAAGGGGTGAGGCGGTCCTATCTCTGTACATAGAATGAGAAGGGGTGAGGTGGTCCTATCTCTGTACATAGAATGAGAAGGGGTGAGGTGGTCCTATCTCTGTACATAGAATGAGAAGGGGTGAGGTGGTCCTATCTCTGTACATAGAATGAGAAGGGGTGAGGTGGTCCTATCTCTGTACATAGAATGAGAAGGGGTGAGGTGGTCCTATCTCTGTACATAGAATGAGAAGGGGTGAGGTGGTCCTATCTCTGTACATAGAATGAGAAGGGGTGAGGCGGTCCTATCTCTGTACATAGAATGAGAAGGGGTGAGGCGGTCCTATCTCTGTACATAGAATGAGAAGGGGTGAGGTGGTCCTATCTCTGTACATAGAATGAGAAGGGGTGAGGTGGTCCTATCTCTGTACATAGAATGAGAAGGGGTGAGGCGGTCCTATCTCTGTACATAGAATGAGAAGGGGTGAGGCGGTCCTATCTCTGTACATAGAATGAGAAGGGGTGAGGTGGTCCTATCTCTGTACATAGAATGATAAGGGGTGAGGTGGTCCTATCTCTGTACATAGAATGAGAAGGGGTGAGGTGGTCCTATCTCTGTACATAGAATGAGAAGGGGGGAGGTGGTCCTATCTCTGTACATAGAATGAGAAGGGGGGAGGTGGTCCTATCTCTGTACATAGAATGAGAAGGGGTGAGGTGGTCCTATCTCTGTACATAGAATGAGAAGGGGTGAGGTGGTCCTATCTCTGTACATAGAATGAGAAGGGGTGAGGTGGTCCTATCTCTGTACATAGAATGAGAAGGGGTGAGGTGGTCATATCTCTGTACATAGAATGAGAAGGGGTGAGGTGGTCCTATCTCTGTACATAGAATGAGAAGGGGTGAGGTGGTCCTATCTCAGTACATAGAATGAGAAGGGGTGAGGTGGTCCTATCTCTGTACATAGAATGAGAAGGGGTGAGGTGGTCATATCTCTGTACATAGAATGAGAAGGGGTGAGGTGGTCCTATCTCTGTACATAGAATGAGAAGGGGTGAGGTGGTCCTATCTCTGTACATAGAATGAGAAGGGGTGAGGGGTTCCTATCTCTGTACATAGAATGAGAAGGGGTGAGGGGTTCCTATCTCTGTACTTAGAATGAGAAGGGGCGAGGTGGTCCTATCTCTGTACATAGAATGAGAAGGGGTGAGGTGGTCCTATCTCTGTACATAGAATGAGAAGGGGCGAGGTGGTCCTATCTCTGTACATAGAATGAGAAGGGGTGAGGTGGTCCTATCTCTGTACATAGAATGAGAAGGGGTGAGGTGGTCCTATCTCTGTACATAGAATGAGAAGGGGTGAGGTGGTCCTAACTCTGTACATAGAATGAGAAGGGGTGAGGGGTCCTATCTCTGTACATAGAATGAGAAGGGGTGAGGTGGTCCTATCTCTGTACATAGAATGAGAAGGGGTGAGGGGTTCCTATCTCTGTACATAGAATGAGAAGGGGTGAGGTGGTCCTATCTCTGTACATAGAATGAGAAGGGGTGAGGGGTTCCTATCTCTGTACATAGAATGAGAAGGGGTGAGGGGTTCCTATCTCTGTACATAGAATGAGAAGGGGTGAGGTGGTCCTATCTCTGTACATAGAATGAGAAGGGGTGAGGTGGTCCTATCTCTGTACATAGGACCACCTCACCCCTTCTCATTCTATGTACAGAGATAGGACCACCTCACCCCTTCTCATTCTATGTACAGAGATAGGACCACCTCACCCCTTCTCATTCTATGTACAGAGATAGGAACCCCTCACCCCTTCTCATTCTATGTACAGAGATAGGAACCCCTCACCCCTTCTCATTCTATGTACAGAGATAGGACCACCTCACCCCTTCTCATTCTATGTACAGAGATAGGAACCCCTCACCCCTTCTCATTCTATGTACAGAGATAGGACCACCTCACCCCTTCTCATTCTATGTACAGAGATAGGACCCCTCACCCCTTCTCATTCTATGTACAGAGTTAGGACCACCTCACCCCTTCTCATTCTATGTACAGAGATAGGACCACCTCACCCCTTCTCATTCTATGTACAGAGATAGGACCACCTCGCCCCTTCTCATTCTATGTACAGAGATAGGACCACCTCACCCCTTCTCATTCTATGTACAGAGATAGGACCACCTCGCCCCTTCTCATTCTAAGTACAGAGATAGGAACCCCTCACCCCTTCTCATTCTATGTACAGAGATAGGAACCCCTCACCCCTTCTCATTCTATGTACAGAGATAGGACCACCTCGCCCCTTCTCTTTCTATGTACAGAGATAGGACCACCTCACCCCTTCTCATTCTATGTACAGAGATAGGACCACCTCGCCCCTTCTCATTCTAAGTACAGAGATAGGAACCCCTCACCCCTTCTCATTCTATGTACAGAGATAGGAACCCCTCACCCCTTCTCATTCTATGTACAGAGATAGGAACCCCTCACCCCTTCTCATTCTATGTACAGAGATAGGACCACCTCACCCCTTCTCATTCTATGTACAGAGATAGGACCACCTCACCCCTTCTCATTCTATGTACAGAGATAGGACCACCTCACCCCTTCTCATTCTATCTCTGTACATAGAATGAGAAGGGGTGAGGTGGTCCTATCTCTGTACATAGAATGAGAAGGGGTGAGGTGGTCCTATCTCTGTACATAGAATGAGAAGGGGTGAGGTGGTCCTATCTCTGTACATAGAATGAGAAGGGGTGAGGTGGTCTTATCTCTGTACATAGAATGAGAAGGGGTTAGGTGGTCCTATCTCTGTACATAGAATGAGAAGGGGTGAGGGGTTCCTATCTCTGTACATAGAATGAGAAGGGGTGAGGTGGTCCTATCTCTGTACATAGAATGAGAAGGGGTGAGGGGGTCCTATCTCTGTACATAGAATGAGAAGGGGTGAGGTGGTCCTATCTCTGTACATAGAATGAGAAGGGGTGAGGTGGTCCTATCTCTGTACATAGAATGAGAAGGGGTGAGGTGGTCCTATCTCTGTACATAGAATGAGAAGGGGTGAGGTGGTCCTATCTCTGTACATAGAATGAGAAGGGGTGAGGTGGTCCTATCTCTGTACATAGAATGAGAAGGGGTGAGGGGTTCCTATCTCTGTACATAGAATGAGAAGGGGTGAGGGGTTCCTATCTCTGTACTTAGAATGAGAAGGGGCGAGGTGGTCCTATCTCTGTACATAGAATGAGAAGGGGTGAGGTGGTCCTATCTCTGTACATAGAATGAGAAGGGGCGAGGTGGTCCTATCTCTGTACATAGAATGAGAAGGGGTGAGGGGTTCCTATCTCTGTACATAGAATGAGAAGGGGTGAGGGGTTCCTATCTCTGTACTTAGAATGAGAAGGGGCGAGGTGGTCCTATCTCTGTACATAGAATGAGAAGGGGTGAGGTGGTCCTATCTCTGTACATAGAATGAGAAGGGGCGAGGTGGTCCTATCTCTGTACATAGAATGAGAAGGGGTGAGGTGGTCCTATCTCTGTACATAGAATGAGAAGGGGTGAGGTGGTCCTATCTCTGTACATAGAATGAGAAGGGGTGAGGTGGTCCTAACTCTGTACATAGAATGAGAAGGGGTGAGGGGTCCTATCTCTGTACATAGAATGAGAAGGGGTGAGGTGGTCCTATCTCTGTACATAGAATGAGAAGGGGTGAGGGGTTCCTATCTCTGTACATAGAATGAGAAGGGGTGAGGTGGTCCTATCTCTGTACATAGAATGAGAAGGGGTGAGGGGTTCCTATCTCTGTACATAGAATGAGAAGGGGTGAGGGGTTCCTATCTCTGTACATAGAATGAGAAGGGGTGAGGTGGTCCTATCTCTGTACATAGAATGAGAAGGGGTGAGGTGGTCCTATCTCTGTACATAGAATGAGAAGGGGTGAGGTGGTCCTATCTCTGTACATAGAATGAGAAGGGGTGAGGTGGTCCTATCTCTGTACATAGAATGAGAAGGGGTGAGGTGGTCCTATCTCTGTACATAGAATGAGAAGGGGTGAGGTGGTCCTATCTCTGTACATAGAATGAGAAGGGGTGAGGTGGTCTTATCTCTGTACATAGAATGAGAAGGGGTTAGGTGGTCCTATCTCTGTACATAGAATGAGAAGGGGTGAGGGGTTCCTATCTCTGTTCATAGAATGAGAAGGGGTGAGGTGGTCCTATCTCTGTACATAGAATGAGAAGGGGTGAGGGGGTCCTATCTCTGTACATAGAATGAGAAGGGGTGAGGTGGTCCTATCTCTGTACATAGAATGAGAAGGGGTGAGGTGGTCCTATCTCTGTACATAGAATGAGAAGGGGTGAGGGGTTCCTATCTCTGTACATAGAATGAGAAGGGGTGAGGGGGTCCTATCTCTGTACATAGAATGAGAAGGGGTGAGGTGGTCCTATCTCAGTACATAGAATGAGAAGGGGGGAGGTGGTCCTATCTCTGTACATAGAATGAGAAGGGGTGAGGGGGTCCTATCTCTGTACATAGAATGAGAAGGGGTGAGGGGGTCCTATCTCTGTACATAGAATGAGAAGGGGTGAGGTGGTCCTATCTCTGTACATAGGACCACCTCCCCCCTTCTAATTCTATGTACAGAGATAGGACCACCTCACCCCTTCTCATTCTATGTACAGAGATAGGACCCCCTCACCCCTTCTCATTCTATGTACAGAGATAGGACCCCCTCACCCCTTCTCATTCTATGTACAGAGATAGGACCACCTCCCCCCTTCTCATTCTATGTACTGAGATAGGACCACCTCACCCCTTCTCATTCTATGTACAGAGATAGGACCCCCTCACCCCTTCTCATTCTATGTACAGAGATAGGAACCCCTCACCCCTTCTCATTCTATGTACAGAGATAGGACCACCTCACCCCTTCTCATTCTATGTACAGAGATAGGACCACCTCACCCCTTCTCATTCTATGTACAGAGATAGGACCCCCTCACCCCTTCTCATTCTATGTACAGAGATAGGACCACCTCACCCCTTCTCATTCTATGAACAGAGATAGGAACCCCTCACCCCTTCTCATTCTATGTACAGAGATAGGACCACCTAACCCCTTCTCATTCTATGTACAGAGATAAGACCACCTCACCCCTTCTCATTCTATGTACAGAGATAGGACCACCTCACCCCTTCTCATTCTATGTACAGAGATAGGACCACCTCCCCCCTTCTCATTCTATGTACAGAGATAGGACCACCTCCCCCCTTCTAATTCTATCTCTGTACATAGAATGAGAAGGGGGGAGGTGGTCCTATCTCTGTACATAGAATGAGAAGGGGTGAGGGGTTCCTATCTCTGTACATAGAATGAGAAGGGGTGAGGTGGTCCTATCTCTGTACATAGAATGAGAAGGGGTGAGGTGGTCCTATCTCTGTACATAGAATGAGAAGGGGGGAGGTGGTCTTATCTCTGTACATAGAATGAGAAGGGGTGAGGTGGTCCTATCTCTGTACATAGAATGAGAAGGGGTGAGGTGGTCCTATCTCTGTACATAGAATGAGAAGGGGGGAGGTGGTCCTATCTCTGTACATAGAATGAGAAGGGGGGAGGTGGTCCTATCTCTGTACATAGAATGAGAAGGGGGGAGGTGGTCCTATCTCTGTACATAGAATGAGAAGGGGGGAGGTGGTCCTATCTCTGTACATAGAATGAGAAGGGGTGAGGTGGTCCTATCTCTGTACATAGAATGAGAAGGGGTGAGGGGGTCCTATCTCTGTACATAGAATGAGAAGGGGGGAGGTGGTCCTATCTCTGTACATAGAATGAGAAGGGGTGAGGTGGTCCTATCTCTGTACATAGAATGAGAAGGGGTGAGGTGGTCCTATCTCTGTACATAGAATGAGAAGGGGTGAGGTGGTCCTATCTCTGTACATAGAATGAGAAGGGGTGAGGGGTTCCTATCTCTGTACATAGAATGAGAAGGGGTGAGGTGGTCCTATCTCTGTACATAGAATGAGAAGGGGGGAGGTGGTCCTATCTCTGTACATAGAATGAGAAGGAGTGAGGTGGTCCTATCTCTGTACATAGAATGAGAAGGGGTGAGGGGGTCCTATCTCTGTACATAGAATGAGAAGGGGTGAGGGGGTCCTATCTCTGTACATAGAATGAGAAGGGGGGAGGTGGTCCTATCTCTGTACATAGAATGAGAAGGGGTGAGGTGGTCCTATCTCTGTACATAGAATGAGAAGGGGGGAGGTGGTCCTATCTCTGTACATAGAATGAGAAGGAGTGAGGTGGTCCTATCTCTGTACATAGAATGAGAAGGGGGGAGGTGGTCCTATCTCTGTACATAGAATGAGAAGGGGTGAGGTGGTCCTATCTCTGTACATAGAATGAGAAGGGGTGAGGTGGTCCTATCTCTGTACATAGAATGAGAAGGGGTGAGGTGGTCCTATCTCTGTACATAGAATGAGAAGGGGGGAGGTGGTCCTATCTCTGTACATAGAATGAGAAGGGGTGAGGTGGTCCTATCTCTGTACATAGAATGAGAAGGGGTGAGGTGGTCCTATCTCTGTACATAGAATGAGAAGGGGGGAGGTGGTCCTATCTCTGTACATAGAATGAGAAGGGGTGAGGTGGTCCTATCTCTGTACATAGAATGAGAAGGGGTGAGGTGGTCCTATCTCTGTACATAGAATGAGAAGGGGGGAGGTGGTCCTATCTCTGTACATAGAATGAGAAGGGGTGAGGTGGTCCTATCTCTGTACATAGAATGAGAAGGGGTGAGGTGGTCCTATCTCTGTACATAGAATGAGAAGGGGTGAGGTGGTCCTATCTCTGTACATAGAATGAGAAGGGGTGAGGTGGTCCTATCTCTGTACATAGAATGAGAAGGGGGGAGGCGGTCCTATCTCTGTACATAGAATGAGAAGGGGTGAGGCGGTCCTATCTCTGTACATAGAATGAGAAGGGGTGAGGTGGTCCTATCTCTGTACATAGAATGAGAAGGGGTGTGGTGGTCCTATCTCTGTACATAGAATGAGAAGGGGGGAGGTGGTCCTATCTCTGTACATAGAATGAGAAGGGGGGAGGTGGTCCTATCTCTGTACATAGAATGAGAAGGGGTGAGGTGGTCCTATCTCTGTACATAGAATGAGAAGGGGGGAGGTGGTCCTATCTCTGTACATAGAATGAGAAGGGGTGAGGTGGTCCTATCTCTGTACATAGAATGTGAAGGGGTGAGGTGGTCCTATCTCTGTACATAGAATGAGAAGGGGGGAGGTGGTCCTATCTCTGTACATAGAATGAGAAGGGGTGAGGTGGTCCTATCTCTGTACATAGAATGAGAAGGGGTGAGGTGGTCTTATCTCTGTACATAGAATGAGAAGGGGTGAGGTGGTCCTATCTCTGTACATAGAATGAGAAGGGGTGAGGTGGTCCTATCTCTGTACATAGAATGAGAAGGGGTGAGGTGGTCCTATCTCTGTACATAGAATGAGAAGGGGGGAGGTGGTCCTATCTCTGTACATAGAATGAGAAGGGGTGAGGTGGTCCTATCTCTGTACATAGAATGAGAAGGGGTGAGGTGGTCCTATCTCTGTACATAGAATGAGAAGGGGTGAGGTGGTCCTATCTCTGTACATAGAATGAGAAGGGGCGAGGTGGTCCTATCTCTGTACATAGAATGAGAAGGGGTGAGGTGGTCCTATCTCTGTACATAGAATGAGAAGGGGTGAGGTGGTCCTATCTCTGTACATAGAATGAGAAGGGGTGAGGTGGTCCTATCTCTGTACATAGAATGAGAAGGGGTGAGGTGGTCCTATCTCTGTACATAGAATGAGAAGGGGTGAGGTGGTCCTATCTCTGTACATAGAATGAGAAGGGGGGAGGTGGTCCTATCTCTGTACATAGAATGAGAAGGGGTGAGGTGGTCCTATCTCTGTACATAGAATGAGAAGGGGTGAGGTGGTCCTATCTCTGTACATAGAATGAGAAGGGGTGAGGTGGTCCTATCTCTGTACATAGAATGAGAAGGGGTGAGGTGGTCCTATCTCTGTACATAGAATGAGAAGGGGGGAGGTGGTCCTATCTCTGTACAGGTTGGGGGGGGGGGGTTTCCTCTTTCTGTACCGATTGGGGGGGGGGGTATTCCTATCCATGTACAGATTGGGGGGGGGACCAGACATCACTTCCTCAATTCCAGTCTTTAGTGAAGATGTCACTCAGATTTATATTTTAAACAATATTCAAGTCAAATGTTTGATAATTAGAATAAATTGTTCTGTGAAATGATATTGCACAGAGCAGTGACTTACCTCCTCTTCTGGAGTCCCATTCTGGCGCTGTCTGCTCTTCCTTTCCTCCAGGTGCCCCCTGAACAAGCATGCTGCTTCTGAGGGAGCACCCATGCAGGCGCACTCCCAATCAGGGCTGTGTGCATCCATAGACACACACAGCACGTAAAATGTCTGCTCCCTCCTCCCAGGAGTTTGGCTGACAGCAGCAGGAGCCTATGGGTAGAGTGGGGCGGCAGACTGGACAGCACCAGATTAAGAAAGTAGTCAGATAAGTGTTTATGGCCTGGGGGGGATGGGGGGGTACCACTTAGAGTTTGGATCCACTTTAAATGCAATCAGAAAAAGGGAAAGGGTTAAAGTGCGTCTACTGATATAGGTGAGTGCTATGGAGTCATTCCAAGGACTGTGCGAAGCGTCACCTGCCTATGGCGGCTGATTTCCGGGGTCAGACATCACCTCACCAATATAAAAGCAAACCTGTAGTTTGCCCTTCATAGGAAGAGTAGAAGGTTGGCCGTCCTCTCATTCCCTGGTTTAATGTTTGTGTTGGGGCATATACTGGGCTAAGGGCACTTTGGGCTCATTTACAATCGCTTCGCTTCAACACACATGAATGGATAGTTTACATGTTGCTTCAAAACAAGGCTTCGGACCGGCTTTGTTATAAAGCTCTCTGAACGTCGTCACTAAATAATAAAATGGTTGGCTTACAGTCCTGTTTACACCTTGCTTTGCTTTGGCTTCGCTTCTAAAAATGATCCCCCATGTAGCTTTAGTGGTGCTTCAAAGCGACTTCAAAGCCTCTATAGAAGTCTATGGCAAAGCTCGCTGAAAGCCCCATCAAAGCACCAAACAAAAGCAAGGTGTAGACAGGACTGTAATGCCGCGTACACACGACCGGACTTTACGGCAGACTTTGTCCTGCGGACTTTTCGAATGAACGGACTTGCCTACACACGATCAACTAAAGTCCGACGGATTGGTACGTGATGAGGTACAACGGACTAAAACAAGGAAGTTCATAGCCAGTAGCCAATAGCTGCCCTAGTGTGGATTTTTGTCCGTCGGACCGGCATACAGACGAGCGGACTTTTCCACCGGGCTCGAGTCCGCCAAAAAGATTTCAAACATGTTTCATTTCTAGGTCCGTCAAACTTTTGGGGAAAAAAGTCCGCTGGAACCCACAAACGATCGAATTGTCCGACGGAGTCCGGTCCGCAGGACCAAGTCTACCGGAAAGTCCGCTCGTGTGTACGCGGAATAAGCCACTCATTGTATTTAGTGACAGGAGCTTTAACAAAGCCGGTCCGAAGCCTATCCCTCATGTGACATCAGTCTGAGCTCATGATTGGTCACTCTGGTGCTACCTCATAGGAGGCAAGGGAGGGAGCCACATGGTGAAATGAGAATCGGCAGCAGTGGAGACGTCAAGTGAAGCTTCGCCTTGAATTGGTTCACTTTAAGAAGATCTTTCCCAGCAGAGTCTTTGATGTCACCAGTTCACACTGGATATTGATGTGACCCGCACAGTATACAGTACCTACCTACACAGTATACCTACCTACAGTATGTCTCCCTGTTGCTTGCTCAGCCAGAAATCAATACAGAGAGCGCTGGTAGTGTGCAGTGTTGGGGGGGCCATTAGCTGCCAGATTTCAGGTTAAAGCAGAACTAAGCTCACGTCTCACTCCCAACATCTTTTTCCAGTCATCGTTTGGGTTCAGACTCTTCGGCCGGCTTGATTGGCCGAGCCAGAGTTATGTACAGGAGTCCATTTTTTCTGGCACAGAGGCATGAGGATAATGTACACTGGACTGTGCATGCGCAGCGCAGGGTACATTCTAAGGGAGATTGTGAACAGGCGGGTGGGTTATTGTATTGCAGAGTGTGTCGCTGGATGTTCAGTCCGCTGTGATGTGGTGGGATCAGGGAAACTTGTTCCTGGGGTTGACTTCACTTTGTGTTTTGCTGTAAAATGATATTTCATCTTCACCTGAACATCTAAATGCAGTGATTGGTATTTTCTGTGTCTTATAGCAGTGATAGCGACAGTGAAGGTGAAAATCCAGAGAAGAAGAAGCTTCAGGAGCAGCTGATGGGTAAGTGGAAGTACCTAGATGAGGAAATGTATGAAGACAGGAGGGTTGGGCTGTGATTGGCCTGCGGTTGGATGAGGTTGGGGCTGCGGTTGGATGAGGTTGGGGCTGCGGTTGGATGAGGTTGGGGCTGCGGTTGGATGAGGTTGGGGCTGCGGTTGGATGAGGTTGGCTGAGGTTTGGGCTGTGGTTGGCTGCGGTTGGGTGAGGTTTGGGCTGTGGTTGGCTGTGTTTGGTCGAGGTTGGCTGTGGTTGGGTGAGGTTTGGGCTGTAGTTGGCTGCGGTTAAATGAGGTTGGGTGTGGTTGGGGGTTTGGTTGGATGAGGTTTGGGTTGTGGTTGGATGAGGTTTGGGTTGTGGTTGGCTGTGGTTGGGTGAGGTTTGGGCTGTGGTTGGATGAGATTGGGTGAGGTTTGGGCTGTAGTTGGGTGAGGTTTGGGCTGTGGTTGGGTGCGGTTGCACATCGGGGGGGTGGTGGTTACACATAGTTACATAGTAGGTGAGGTTGAAAAAAGACACAAGTCCATCAAGTCCAACCTATGTGTGTGATTATGTGTCAGTATTACATTGTATATCCCTGTATGTTGTGGTCATTCAGGTGATTATCTGTTTCTTGACACGATCAATGCTCCCTGCTGAGACCACCGCCTGTGGAAGGGAATTCCACATCCTTGCCGCTCTTACAGTAAAGAACCCTCTACATAGTTTAAGGTTAAACCTCTTTTCTTCTAATTTTAATGAGTGGCCGCGTGTCTTGTTAAACTCCCTTCTGTAAAAAAGTTTTCTCCCTATTGTGGGGTCACCAGTCCGGTATTTATATATTGTGGGGTCACCAGTCCGGTATTTATATATTGTGGGGTCACCAGTCCGGTATTTATATATTGTGGGGTCACCAGTCCGGTATTTATATATTGTGGGGTCACCAGTCTGGTATTTGTATATTGTGGGGTCACCAGTCCGGTATTTATATATTGTGGGGTCACCAGTCCGGTATTTGTATACTGTGGGGTCACCAGTCCGGTATTTATATATTGTGGGGTCACCAGTCCAGTATTTGTATATTGTGGGGTCACCAGTCCGGTATTTGTATATTGTGGGGTCACCAGTCCGGTATTTATATATTTTGGGGTCACCAGTCCGGTATTTGTATATTGTGGGGTCACCAGTCCGGTATTTGTATATTGTGGGGTCACCAGTCCGGTATTTATATATTGTGGGGTCACCAGTCCGGTATTTGTATATTGTGGGGTCACCAGTCCGGTATTTGTATATTGTGGGGTCACCAGTCCGGTATTTATATATTGTGGGGTCACCAGTCCGGTATTTGTATATTGTGGGGTCACCAGTCCGGTATTTATATATTGTGGGGTCACCAGTCCGGTATTTATATATTGTGGGGTCACCAGTCCGGTATTTGTATATTGTGGGGTCACCAGTCCGGTATTTATATATTGTGGGGTCACCAGTCCGGTATTTGTATATTGTGGGGTCACCAGTCCGGTATTTATACAATGAAATCATATCCCCTCTCAAGCGTCTCTTCTCCAGAGAGAATAAGTTCAGAGCTCACAACCTTTCCTCATAACTAAGATCCTCCAGACCTTTTATTAGCTTTGTTGCCCTTCTTTGTAGTCGCTCCATTTCCAGTACGTCCTTCCTGAGGACTGGTGCCCAGAACTGGACAGCATACTCCAGGTGCGGCCGGACCAGAGTCTTGTAGAACGGGAGAATCATATTTTTGCCACCCAAATACATTATTTTACATTTTCTACATTGAACCTCATTTGCCATGTAGTTGCCCCTCCCCCATTCATTTGTTCAGATCTTCTTGCAAGGTTTCCACATCCTGCGGAGAAGTTATTGCCCTGCTTAGCTTAGTACAACCCCTGACAAAAATGATGGAATCACCAGTCCCTGAGGATGTTCCTTCAGTTGTTTATTGTTGTAGAAAAAAAGCAGATCACAGACATGGCCAAAAACTAAAGGCATTTCAAATGGCAACTTTCTGGCTTTAAGAAACACTAAAAGAAATCAAGAAAAATAATTGTGGTGGCCGGTAACAGTTAGATTTATAGAACAAGCACGGGGAATAAATTATGGAATCACTCAATTCTGAGGAAAAAATGATGGAATCGCCCTGTAAATTTTCATTACAAACACCTGCATGAGATGAAATCTGCTTGTTAGTATGAAGGTAAAGAGGGTAAATCATCACGCAGTGTTGCACAAGATGTTGGTTGCTCACAGTCGGCTGTGTCTAAAACACGGACCAAATACAAACAACATGGGAAGGTGGTTAAAGGCAATAATACTGGTAGACCAAGGAAGACATCAAAGCGTCAAGACAGAAAACTTAAAGCAATATGTACAGAAAATGTACAACAAAACAAATGAGGAACAAATGGGAGGAAACTGGAGTCATCATCTGTGACCTGAACTGTAAGAAACCGTCTAAAGGAAATGGGATCTACATAGAGAAAAGCTAAAAGAAAGCATCTCTAACACCTAAACACAAAAAAACACGGTTCCAATGGGCTAAGGAAAGGCAATGGTGGACTGTGGATGATTGGATGAAAGTCCTATTCAGTGATGAATCTCCAATCTACATTGGGAAGGTGATGATTCTGGAACTTTTGTTTGGTCCAATGAGATTTATGCAGACGACTGTCTGAAGAAAACATGCAAATTTCCACAGTCAATGATGATTTGGGGCTGCATGTCAGGTAAAGGCACTGGGGGGACGGCTGTCATTAAATCTTCAATAAATGCACAGGTTTACATTGAAATGTTGGACACTTTTCTTATCCCACCTATTGAAAGGATGTTTGGGGATAATGAAATCATTTATCAAGATCATAATGCATCTTCCCATAGAGCAAAAACTGTGAAAAAATTCCTTGAAGAAAGACACATAAGGTCAATGTCATGGCCTGCAAACAGTCCAGATCTCAATCCAAATGAAAATCTGTGGTGGAAGTTAAAGAGAATGGTCGATGACAAGACTCCAACCTGCAAAGATGATTTGTAATCAGAGAAGGCTGGAGCCAGATTGATGAAGAGTTTATCACTCATGAAGTCAATGCCTCAGAGACTGCAAACAGTTATAAAATCCAGAGGTGGTGCAACAAAGTACTTAGTGATGTGTCAAGTCTTATTTATTTATTTTGTTTGTTTGTTTGTTTTTCATGATTCCATCATTTTTTCCTCAGAATTGAGTGATTCCATCATTTATTCCCTGTGCTTGTTCTATAAATCTAACTCTTACCGGCCACCACAATTATTTTTCTTGATTTCTTTTAGTGTTTCTTAAAGCCAGAAAGTTGCCGTTGAAATGCCTTTAGTTTTTGGCCATGTCTGGGATCTGATTTTCTTCTACAACAATAAACAACTGAAGGAACATCCTCAGGGACTGGCGATTCCATCATTTCTGCCAGGGGTTGTATCATCCACAAATACAGAGATTGAACTCTTTATCCCATCCTCCAGGTCGTTTATGAACAAATTAAATAGGATTGGTCCCAGCACAGAACCCTGGGGGACCCCACTACCCACCCCTGACCATTCTGAGTACTCCCCATTTATCACCACCCTCTGAACTCGCCCTTGTAGCCAGTTTTCAATCCATGTACTCACCCTATGGTCCATGCCAACGGACCTTATCTTGTACAGTAAACGTTTATGGGGAACTGTGTCAAATGACTTTGTAGAATCCAGATACACCACGTCTACGGGCCTTCCTTTATCTAGATGGCAACTCACCTCCTCATAGAAGGTTAGTAGATCAGGGGGTCGGATGGAGAAATCTGGGACAGTAAAGAATGACCCCCCGGTGGTAATAATCGTACAGACACTGTTCTGATCATGTGACTTGGACCTTCCATTTCTCATTGTCTCCTTCCTTGTCCTGCTATAGGTGCCATCATCATGGAGAAGCCAAATGTCCGGTGGAACGATGTGGCTGGATTGGAAGGGGCGAAGGAAGCTTTGAAAGAAGCTGTGATATTGCCTATTAAATTCCCTCATCTATTCACAGGTCGGTGTTTTCCCATAATACTCCGATTCCTGAACACGTCTCTGTAATTGGCAGAGAACCTTCCATAACGTTCTGATTTCCCTATAAAGATGCTCCTATGGTATATTCCTCACGCTATACTGGAACCAGCCATGGGATTAGAAGGGTGCGGTCACCACTCCTGACTGGTCACAGTGTACAACCTTCATGACGTATGGGACCGAGGTCTTCATTCTCTTATGATCACATGGATAGCAATGTTCCTGGACCATGCAGGCCCCTCCCCCTCCCCGGCATGTGATGACTGAGGAAGGGTTCGATATTAAACACTCCGCACTGATCGTCCAACTTTATATACCTGTCAATCAATCCGCTGCACACCACACTATGGTCCTAAATTAGATCACAGTCACAGTATAGGGAAAAAGTGCAGCACTGTCCCTTTAACACTTTACTTAGCCCAATATGTGTCCTAATGACTCTCTATCCAGTCAGAAACATTCTAATCAATGACCACCATAGGATTACCTATATATTGCCCTCTATACCAGTGCAGACTATCACTCCTGGGAACGTGTCTTGCTGCGACTACGCCAGTGCAAAGTGAAGGCGCTTCAATGGTAGTGCCATCCACTCTCTCCCACTGATAGTGCCGCCCACAGTGCCACTCCCCTCCCACTGGTAGTGCCGCCCACAGTGCCACTCTCCTCCCACTGGTAGTGCCACCCACAGTGCCACTCCCCTCCCACTGGTAGTGCCACCCACAGTGCCACTCTCCTCCCACTGGTAGTGCCGCCCACAGTGCCACTCCCCTCCCACTGGTAGTGCCGCCCACAGTGCCACTCTCCTCCCACTGGTAGTGCCGCCCACAGTGCCACTCTCCTCCCACTGGTAGTGCCGCCCACAGTGCCACTCTCCTCCCACTGGTAGTGCCGCCCACAGTGCCACTCCCCTCCCACTGGTAGTGCCGCCCACAGTGCCACTCCCCTCCCACTGGTAGTGCTGCCCACAGTGCCACTCCCCTCCCACTGGTAGTGCCGCCCACAGTGCCACTCTCCTCCCACTGGTAGTGCCGCCCACAGTGCCACTCTCCTCCCACTGGTAGTGCCGCCCACAGTGCCACTCTCCTCCCACTGGTAGTGCCGCCCACAGTGCCACTCTCCTCCCACTGGTAGTGCCGCCCACAGTGCCACTCTCCTCCCACTGGTAGTGCCACCCACAGTGCCGCCCCTCCCCTCCCACTGGTAGTGCCGCCCACAGTGCCACTCCCCTCCCACTGGTAGTACCGCCCACAATGCGGTCCACTCCCACTGGTAGTGCCGCCCACATTGCCACTCTCCTCCCACTGGTAGTGCCGTCAACAGTGCCACTCCCCTCCCACTGGTAGTGCCGCCACAGTGCCCCTCCCCTCCCACTGGTAGTGCCGCCCACAGTGCCACTCCCCTCCCACTGGTAGTGCCGCCCACAGTGCCACTCTCCTCCCACTGGTAGTGCCGCCCACAGTGCCACTCTCCTCCCACTGGTAGTGCCGCCCACAGTGCCACTCTCCTCCCACTGGTAGTGCCGCCCACAGTGCCACTCTCCTCCCACTGGTAGTGCCGCCCACAGTGCCACTCTCCTCCCACTGGTAGTGCCGCCCACAGTGCCACTCTCCTCCCACTGGTAGTGCCGCCCACAGTGCCACTCTCCTCCCACTGGTAGTGCCGCCCACAGTGCCACTCTCCTCCCACTGGTAGTGCCGCCCACAGTGCCACTCTCCTCCCACTGGTAGTGCCGCCCACAGTGCCACTCTCCTCCCACTGGTAGTGCCGCCCACAGTGCCACTCTCCTCCCACTGGTAGTGCCGCCCACAGTGCCACTCTCCTCCCACTGGTAGTGCCGCCCACAGTGCCACTCCCCTCCCACTGGTAGTGCCGCCCACAATGCGGTCCACTCCACTCCCACTGGTAGTGCCGCCCACATTGCCACTCTCCTCCCACTGGTAGTGCCGCCAACAGTGCCACTCCCCTCCCACTGGTAGTGCCGCCACAGTGCCCCTCCCCTCCCACTGGTAGTGCCGCCACAGTGCCCCTCCCCTCCCACTGGTAGTGCCGCCACAGTGCCCCTCCCCTCCCACTGGTAGTGCCGCCCACAGTGCCACTCCCCTCCCACTGGTAGTGCCGCCCACAATGCGGTCCACTCCACTCCCACTGGTAGTGCCGCCCACATTGCCACTCTCCTCCCACTGGTAGTGCCGCCCACAGTGCCACTCCCCTCCCACTGGTAGTGCCGCCCACAATGCGGTCCACTCCACTCCCACTGGTAGTGCCGCCCACATTGCCACTCTCCTCCCACTGGTAGTGCTGCCCACAGTGCCACTCCCCTCCCACTGGTAGTGCCGCCCACAGTGCCACTCCCCTCCCACTGGTAGTGCCGCCCACAGTGCCACTCCCCTCCCACTGGAAGTGCCGCCCACAGTGCCACTCTCCTCCCACTGGTAGTGCCACCCACAGTGCCACTCTCCTCCCACTGGTAGTGCCGCCCACAGTGCCACTCTCCTCCCACTGGTAGTGCCGCCCACAGTGCGGTCCACTCCACTCCCACTGGTAGTGCCGCCCACATTGCCACTCCCCTCCCACTGGTAGTGCCGCCCACAGTGCCACTCTCCTCCCACTGGTAGTGCCGCCCACAGTGCCACTCTCCTCCCACTGGTAGTGCCGCCCACAGTGCCACTCTCCTCCCACTGGTAGTGCCGCCCACAGTGCCACTCTCCTCCCACTGGTAGTGCCACCCACAGTGCCGCCCCTCCCCTCCCACTGGTAGTGCCGCCCACAGTGCCACTCCCCTCCCACTGGTAGTACCGCCCACAATGCGGTCCACTCCACTCCCACTGGTAGTGCCGCCCACATTGCCACTCTCCTCCCACTGGTAGTGCCGCCAACAGTGCCACTCCCCTCCCACTGGTAGTGCCGCCACAGTGCCCCTCCCCTCCCACTGGTAGTGCCGCCCACAGTGCCACTCCCCTCCCACTGGTAGTGCCGCCCACAGTGCCACTCTCCTCCCACTGGTAGTGCCGCCCACAGTGCCACTCTCCTCCCACTGGTAGTGCCGCCCACAGTGCCACTCTC